>JAVJIF010029395.1:0-75219 GCA_038442645.1 Agave tequilana | reverse complement strand
TCTTGTGTAGAGGTTGTGTTTCTTGGAGAGAGGAATTGTGTACTCCTAGTTTGTATTACCCAAATCCTCAGTGGAGGTTCCCGTGTGGGAAGTCCTGTGTGGACAATATAGTGAAAATCCTTCTGTGTGAAAGCGGGGACGTAGAGTAGTGGCTCGAACCTCGAAACATATCTTATTATTTGCGATTATCCACTATCTCTAACTCTCTCTCTCTCTCTTATATTGTGCCTTGCATTATTTCATATTGTTCATATCATTCTTATATGCTTGGTATTATTGATCGCGGGAAAATCGCACACCAAAAAGTGTATGTTTTGAAATCAAGATTTAAAGTGTGTGCTTTGGCTTCCTCGATACTTCCGTTATAGCATAGAGGCTAAAACGAGTCGAATCCAAAAGGACGGGATGCGATAGAAGCTTTACCGGTTGATTCACATATGTGATAAAGATTCTTCAAAGTTTGAAAGAATGAAAAGAAAGGAAAAAAAGAATAAAAAAGAGAAGTACGGTGAAACACAAAGAAGTGGGAAACATAAAAAAGAATGATTTTTGTTATTTTATTTTATATCTAAAATAAAGTGAAAAAGAAAGAAGACTCACGGCTACTAACTATTAACTACTCCACCAACATGCTAATCTCTTAGTGATAGATGCCTCACATGTATCATTGGCCATCACTAGTCCCCGGTTCAAGAGCGATTCAAAGCATGACCCATATGTAAATCATCACAACTCAACTCAACAAAACAAGTGCAAGGTACACTTAAACAATCAAAATTAAAAGTAAGCATGAAGTAAAATAATGTTAGCTTGTTAGTGGTTAGGAAGTTAGAGTGTTAGATCCATCATCATGAGCCACCAATGACTCTTGCAAGAGTAAGGCCAAGTAGAGGCTATTAGATTTATGTAGATTATCATACAAGAAGTTAGACTAGCTGGTGGTTAGTAGTTAATTGCCATGAGAGAAAAGATTAGCTAAACATGTAAAAGAGATTAGAGAGAAGAAAATAAAGATAAGGTAAGAGAGCACCTTTCATAGATTGTCACCTTCTATTACAAGCACTATTACTTCCCAACATGTACCACTCTCTTCCTATTACAAGATCTACAAAATGAAAAATACAAGGGAGGAAGAAGAAGAACACTGACCTAAACTACCCTAAATTACAAAATGGAGATGAAAAACTACCCTAAACTCTGTATACTTCTGCTCTGGAACCCCAAGGGGGTATTTATAGGCACCAGGGGAATGGGGCCAGGGGGACAACCCCTGGCCCAAAGCCAGGCGCGCGCCGCAGCTATGTGGTGGCCGCGCGCGCGGCGCTTCGAGCAGCGCGCTGTCCTGTTTGTCTCCTATCAGTTTTTGTGCTCGATTTCTGGTTTGCGCCCCTGGTTTTGACAAAATCAGCCTCCTAAATCAATGGCTATCTTAATAGGCCTTTAATCACTAATTAAATGGCGATTTAGGGTCTTCTTCTTCATTGCACACCATGGACTTAGAATCAAGAAAGCAAAGTTTTATTAGCAAAATTTTATACCAAATAAATATGCGGATGTGATAAAAATTATACAAATTTAGAAACTAATCACACCCCACACTTATCTTTTTGCTCGTCCTGAGTAAAAACAAAAATAAGAAAATTATTACACCACTTTCGCAGGTGACGCGATTGCACTAAGCATGTGCAACAAGCCGTTAAACCTCTAAGTTTCTCATAGAGGAGGAGTTTTGTCTCCTGAGGATTTTCAGCGGATTACACCCACAATATCCATAAAGAAAGAAATCAAAAGTTAGTATTTTTGAAAACGAATTTTTGAAATATAGAAAGTGTTGAAGTATTTTTGTGAAAATATAAGTGATCCAAGGTCAGAGGTTAACCAGAAATTGTTCTTTTTAAACTAAGTCAAAATGCAAAAAATCTTGTTATAATTAAATGTAAGAATTTAAAGTTGAATTGACTCTTTGATCTTTGATAAAACTCTTAGAAAATATGCACTTTGTGAACAATGAAAGTTTTTGGGATATCGACTCTAACTTTCATGCCATTTATTTATATCATTATATATATATTTTTTCTTTTTTTCTTCGTTTTCTTAGGCTCTCTTATTTACCCGGGTAGTGAGTCTTTAGCCGGTGACTCCTAAACCAGATGGTCTTAGGGCACCGATGAGAAAACATCCCTCGGATTTAAGGACTCGAGTAAATAAGGCCACAAAACTAAAGGGGATTATTTATTTTTATTCACTGTTTAGGTGTGAATAATCATGCTTCCTGAGGCATAATTACCTAACTTCAATAAGTGATTTTTATTATCATTATATTATTTTTAATATATATTTTTTATGATATTTTCAGTCTTTGTTCAATCCCAAAAATGTGTAAGTGTGAAGTGCACAAATCTAAGGTAAAAATTCAAGATCAAATTATCTTTTCAATCTTACTTTCTTATCCTAAAATTTAAATAAGATCTATTATTTTGACTTGGTTTAAAATTTCATAATTTAGGTCTTCCTAATTCCTAAGATAATCTTAATTTTTTAAAAATGGATCAAAACTATTTCTCTTAATTCAAAAAGTTTTGTAAAAAGAAAAGAAAAGAGTTTTAAAAGAAAATTTTAAAAAGTTCCTAAAAAGAAGTGTAAAAGAAAGAAAATTTAAAACTACCTATGTTAGTAAACCCTCCCCCACACTTATCTCATACATTGTCCTCAATGCATCGTGAATGTGTATAACATGAAACAAATGGAGAGGGAAGGAAAAGTTCCTTATGGTGGTGGTTCTGGTGGAGGTCTGATTGGGCCAAACATTGCTACCCAATCAAGATATCGTGGATCTTGCAGAAGCCTACTAGTAACCTCTCTAATACGACCCAATGAAAGAATGATTTATTGAATGGTCTTATTTAAAAATTTATCCTCATCTAATTTCCATTTTTTAAAAATAATTACTGAGTCATTTTCTTTAATATTCTTATCCAACAATGAAGTGTGATTTTGAGAGATGATTGATTTGGACTCAAATGGAATATAAACAAAAACCGATACCGACTCGGGAAGCTGACTCAGATCAAGTCGAGAGTCAACAATGAGAGTCGAAATTGGTTCAAAAATAGGGTCCAAATCAAAGAATTGATGTTCACACACTTTCCCCATCAATGAGTGTGATCATAAAAGATTGGTGGTTCTATTTCACGGTGTACTGGTACAAGATTCAATGTTGACTCTGGAATAGAGAAAAAAATCTGGTAAAGATACCGGAGTCATTAATGATTAAAAAAGTGAAATGGAATTACTAATATGAGATTTAGGATCACATTCAGGTTCGGTTTCAATTTCAGGAAAGGGATAACTTGTCAGAATGTCCAGGCGATTTTCATAACTTGGAGTGTGGTCAAGTTCAAATGTATGTTCTGAATTGAATCTGGATTCCCAAAATGACATGATTCATCAGTCCAATCAGTAGAGTTAGGGATATAAGGATCGGTCAAAGGTTGACAAGAAAGACTTTCCTCGCTCTCATTGATCAATTCGCTCATAAGTGAGTCTAACCTACTGATAGGCCGTGTAACAGAATTTGGATTCAGAATCATGTCTTCCATACTCTTTGCAGTTGGGTCTTCTTGAAAAGGTGAGTATGGAAGTTGATTTTGGAAATTGTGGTGAAATTGTAAGTTCATCGAATTTTGCGATTGCTGCTCGGACTCACGCAAAGGTTCCATACTCAAGTCAAGTATTGATGGTTGTTCATTTTGAATTGGTGAGACTGGAAAAGATGAGTAGAACTCTTGAAAATTTGGTTGAGATGATAAGTCTAACATGTTTCGCATTCTTTTACTAAAGACTTTCAAACGCTTTTCTTGCCCAAATTTTTCTTCAATTGGATGCTCTAGAAAAGGAGGATGTGGAGTTTGACATGGGAAGGATTGTAAATTGAGCAAATTTTAAACTTGTTATAGGGACTCTTCTATACTCCTTTCCAAATTAGATTTTTCTTCAGTTAGTAGAACAGGAAAATGAGTATATGAACCAAAATCGGGGAATGAACTTTGTGAAAATTGTGGACAAGACGGTTGAAAATTTGACTCGGGGGAGGTGAATCCCTATTGACTCTGTGAAGAGTTAAAATTATTTTGAAAATTATAGTCATATGATGTAGGATATGGGTCATATTGAGTCGGATAATCCCAAGGCATATATGATTGGTTCATGTTGTACATAACCGGGTTGGAATTATCCGAGTCATATGAGGTTGGGGTAAAATATGGATTCATATTATGATTGAAAGAATTATTGTTGTTAAAATCCATTTCACAATATATATAAAGAAAAAGAAAACAAACAAACAAACAAACAAAAGAAAAAGAAAAAGAAAACAAGTCTATGCTAGGGTTGACTTAAACCTAGACGACTCCTAACTGGTTAGACTATCCACAGGGGGTACATTGTCGGAATCTGACCACGAGTTAATCAGTCAGGTAGGGGCAAGATCAGTGGGAGGTATCCATACCAAAGCAACGGGCATAATTATGTCAAACCACTGTTCTTTGAGGTTTCGCCTCTCAATCCCCAACCTTAGACACCGATTTGACAAGAGTGAACTTCTAACAACTTTCCCCTTAGGTCAATCTCTTAAACGAGTCCGAGATGTCCCAAGGGGCCAATGTCTAGCAAATTTTATTTAGGTTTGGGTTGTATGAGTGGGGAGGTGATTTTTGGGCTAATGGAGGGTAATGACTTTCCCACCTTATGTTATCTTGGTTTTGCCCTTAAATTTAATTTGTGCAAGTGTGCAATATAGATAAGAATGAACACAAAAAAGTCAGTAAATCACTGAAGTGTTTGTCCTAACTATATGCAATGCAACATGTACACCTCCTATCAATATCACAACAATACAAAAATAAAATATAGTATATTGAAATGAAAATTGACACGTGTCTAGATGCAAATGTCTAAACCGTTTTAAAGCATCCAATTACCATATTTTAATTCTTAAAATTATTTACAGTGCACAGGTAACATAAACAAAAATTAGCAGCAGAGTATAAGAATATACAAGAAGTTATCCGACCACACAAGAGCAATTGTGGACTTCTGCAACACTAAAAATTTAATCTGCACACCAAAAAAAATAAAGAAGAAAAGTTAACAAAAATGTGAAATCAAACCGTTCCCATCCCCGGCAACGGTGCCAAAATTTGGTCGCGGGAAAACCGCACACAAAAAAGTATATGTTTTGTTGACACTTAAAAGATGGCGACTCCGCTGGGGAATAAATTCTCCACTGCCGAGAATCAAGTGTCACAATGCGACGAACAGACCTTCGGGTCTAACTCTAAATTCAGAAAAGTCGGTGCAGCCAGAGCCCATCTGGCTAAATCTTCAAGGAAAGTCTCGGCGGAGACAGAAAAGGTTCTCTGCGAACTTACTGCGGTTCTCTGGCGCAACAAGGAAGCACGCTCGCAGTCCAAGTCCTTCACTTTCGAGAACCTGATCATTCAATTCGACCAAGGAAGATTTGAAGAAGTCCTCTCCGGGGGTGGTCTAATGCTTCGAGCACGGAAGCATAGGAAGGTCTCCACGGCTAAGGTTTCAGAACAGAAACCAGAAGCAGATTTCTGCCAACACCCTTCAGCCTCGCGTGTGGCTAATCAGGTTCCTTGCGAACCTAAGTATCCTCTGCCAAAGCGGATGTGGAGGCCTAAACAGAAGTATCTGGGCAAAGCCTCAGGTGTAGCTACGCCAATACCTCGTCTCTCTCGCGAAGAAAAAGGCATGATGCCTGTCTGCTCCAACAATGCTGCCAGCCGCAAAGACACGACAGCAATCATACCATCGCCCAATTCAAGAGCAGCAACGCCTTGCGCCGGCCTCGTTCTCATGAGCGAAGCTACTGTACCACAACGTACGCGTAGGGTTCATGGCCGCGAAGCTAGAGCCAAAATACTATCCAAGGCTAATCACCTTCGTAGCAGCATAACAGGTAAAGCATCACAGCGTGCTCCGCTCTCCAGTTCGTCAGGCGCTAAGCTCGCGCTTTATGGCGAAGCTAGAACTGAAGCACTATTCAGTGCTAATCCCTTCTGCGGAGATAAAAGGAGCAGGATATTGTCCTATGTACGATCCAAAAGAGCTTCTGCGCTGGATTGTTTAGGCCCAAGCGGGTCTGATTTGCGGGAATTGTTGACAAATAAACAAACCTCTCCATCCTGTTGTCAACAAGTGGGATGTCAGTTGGTGACAGTCCACTCGGTCCATTGCCGGCTAGCACCAATCTTCGCCACTTCTCTAGGCCGGCGATCGGTTTTTGATCGGCTGTCGGTACAAGCCCCGATGAAGCATCGCAAAAGGAGGGTCTCACGAGATCCACCCTCTGCATCCGTCAACATGACCGGAAGAGGACGAGAGTTACGCAGGGGAAGACAAACATTCGATGACGCCCCCTACAGTTCCTCAGATCCAGATTACTGCCCAGGCTTAGGCTAAGTCTTGGTGCATGAAGAAGGTGTTTTTCGAAACACCAGATCTATGGTGGCGATACCCTACAGTTATGAACAGCCTTCCTCCTTAACGGCCCTAGCCTCGCCGGAGCCCAGGAGATCACTCCAACCATCGGATGAAGAAGATGAAGACAGTGGGTACGCCTCTTCGGCGACAGTTAGCTTAGTGCGAACAGACAGAGCATCAGTCAATATGGCTGATAATGCTAACGACGACCTCCGTCGGCGTTTGGAAGCTCAGGAGCAAACTTCCAAGACCCAGCAAGAAGCTCTGAACAACATTCAACAGATACTTGCTCAACTCCTCAGTAATCAGAATGACAATGATGCCGGGAGCAATCATGATAAGGATGAACATTTTAGCAATGATCAGCCAAAGACGGAGAAATCCAAGGAGGGTTCTTCTTCAGACGCTGAAGTCCTTAAGGGCCTCCTAGCTCAAATTGCATCCCTAGCTCAGAGGGATGAATTAAAGAAAGTAGGGGCAGTCCGTCCTTACCCATTGGAGTGGGATTCAGTGCCATACCCACCGAAGTTCAAACCACCAACGTTGCATACGTATGATGGTAAAGTTCACCAAATCAGCACATCTACTATTTTCGGTCTCAGACTGGTAATGTTATAGGCAACGACGCCATCATGGCTAGACTGTTCATTGGCACATTAAAGGGGGTGGCATTTGACTGGTTCTGAAGTCTCCCTCCGGGCTCTGTAAATTCCTGGATCGACCTGGAAACCCGATTCCTCTCTCGTTTCTATGAGGACGATACCGAGGTAACCATGGACAAGCTCCTCTCCACCGTACAGAAGAAGGGTGAATCTGTCCGCGACTACATTGAGCGATTCAGAAACTTGTCTTTGATGTGCCCCGCAGGGATGTCATTACCCATGCTCTTACAGACCTGCAGGCATAACTTCTTGGACCAGGTAGAAGTTCGCATGGGGGCTGTCAAAGCCCACACCTGAAAAGAATTGGTCGAACAAGCCGAGATAGCCGAAAAGTCGGCTAAAAAGTTCGAACCATCTACCCCTAAAGGCAAATGGGGTATGAGCAATAAAGGGTAGTGACGTACCGCAGTCTTCTTAAGCCAAAGGGAAAGAGACTATGTCCGTAGAATTGTCCGGGGACGTACAGTCGAAGGCCAAGAAGAGCGGCTTCAATAATCAGGAGCCTAAGTTCCCTTCAAAACAGTACTCCTTCAGAGATGATCAGGAGTCACGATATTCCATTTGCTCCACAAAGGGAATAAAATGAAGCTGCCAGATGCTCGGCGTCTCAATGAGATAGGACGCACAAACGACCCCAAATACTGTCTCTATCACAGGATGATTCACCATCCTACCGACAAGTGCTATGTCCTCAAAGATAGAATTCAAGCCTTGGTCGACGCCGGAGTCCTGACACGAAAAAATGCGGGTCTCGCGCTGGACGCGGACCTCGCTTTGATGTTGAGACGCGGAGCTCACAGGCTCGCGTCTGTGTCAGAACGCGGAGCTGCTCAGGCTCGCGTTTGAGTTGAAACGCGACCTTCGCGTCTGACGAATTTCGCGTTTGACAAAGGATGCGAGGTCCGCGTCTGGCGCGAGACCCGCATTTTTTGCTATAACTGAGCCACAAACTTGGTCAGTTACACCCCATTTTCTCTCCACATAATAGGGAATAACCTCCCATTATGGAGATATTTAAGGGGTTGGTTACACCCCAATCCCTCTATAAATAGCTATGAATAGCTAGAGAAAGAAAAAGGAGGGGAGGAGCTCGGAAGGAGTGCTGGAGGAATACAGCTCTAAAAAAAAGGGACCCCGGGGGAGGGGACCTCTACTAAAAGAGGCTCAGGGGGAGTCCTGATGGAGGAATCCAAGAAGCCATGGGCAGAGGAGGATAGCTACCTCACCAGAGTTCGGCCCCGAAGCTCTTGCAGCCTGAGAAGAGTTCAACTCTTTTTGTTAACTTACTAAGGTCAAGTTCTTCAAATCTCTTTGAGATTCCATTACTGATAGGAGCTGTGCTACTCCACCAGTAGATCCAAAGAGAGGATCCATAAGAGAAACTTGATGTTCGGCCGGTCAACGGAGAACAAGACTCACTCTCCACCGCCACGTGAAGAACCCAGCTTTAAATAAAGAGGAGAATCAATCAAGAGATTCCCTCTCTTTTGTAATCGGATTGTATCCGTTGTAATCTTCTATTCAAGTAAAAGAATTTTGCAATCGTGATCTTTTCGACGCGTACAAAAGATGGCGACTCCGCTGGGGATTATGATCTTTCTCAACCAACGAGAAAGTGGTGGCGCAAGCTGACGTCAAGATGCTTGGATTCACAATCGAATCGCTTGTGATCGAATTCGACTAAGAGAAGTTGAACTCCCCCTAAGCTTCAGGAGTCTCCCATGGAGATAACGTGGTCAGCCCCAACGTCTTTTCAGAGACCCGCGCCATGACCCATGGTTAAGATGGCAATAGAGACCAATCTCCCTTCCATCCTTTTTATCAAGGCACTTCCAGTTCCGAATGCTGGGGGTTCTCAACAACCTCGGTGACTCGATCGGAATGCCGAGAGACGGCGAAGGCATTGCACTCATCGTCAACAGACAGGAGTGGTTGCAACAGCACATGTGGCCCGCATCATTGTCTCCTACGAGACCCGCGAGGCCAATGATGATGAAGGCAAATCTCGCCGCAAAACTCCTCCCAAGGCTCAGCAAATTCAATTTGCAGGGGGTTCGCATCAACTCCTGCGAGCCAAACGGATTGCTGATCGTCGACAAAGACGTCAAGTTCACCATCAGCAAACAGAGCTCGCTTTCACCCCCGCTTTTCTGCATCAAACGTGAAGTTCTCTTTTAGCCCCGCATTTCTGCAACAAAACGCGATGCTCACGTTCAGAAGCTGCGCGTTTCAGCGCCAAAACGTGAAGTTCGCGTCCAGCCTCAAGCTGAGCCAAAATGCGAGAACGCGCGACCCAGGCCGCGCCAGAACATGACCTTAGCGTACGAGAGTCGCTGACAGTGTTAAAGGTTGACCTTTACGTATTCAAAAGTGCAAGACACGTGTTTAGCAGGAGGCTGTGCCAGAATGAGATCATCGCGTTTCACTTCAGAAACGCGAGGTTCGCTTTCAGCCCCAAGAGGCCATATGAACTGAGAAGCTCTCATCCCATGGGTTTGAGTGCCATTGCGAGCAGTTCAACTCGGCGGTGCTCTTTGATTGTCACTACAACTTCCAGGTGACTGAGCCGTCAGTTTTTAGCCTATAAGGCTTCAAACTCAAACTTCCCCAAGAGACGCAGACTTCGCGTTCCAATGTCAGACGCGGAGATCGCCAAACGCGGACCCCGCGTCCTTTCTCAGCCAAACGCGGAGGTCGCCAGACGCAGAGCTCGCGTTCTAATGTCAGACGCGGAGGTCGATAGACGCAGACCTCGCGTCCTTTCTCAATCAAACACGGAAGTCGCCAGACATGGACCTCATGTCCTTTCTCTGACGTGGAAACACGAGCCTGAGTAGAAGGTTTGCTAAAAACCTTGAGGGACTTGGTTCCATCCACTCCTCCAAAATCTCCTACCAATTCTCTTCCATAGAATGGTAGGGCCACAAAAATACCTATGTTCATTCCTCCAATGAAATGAACTGGGATTTATCATGTTAACAATAAACCTCTGACAAACCAGATTTTTCAATCCCCAGTGGATTCTGTCACGTTAATATTAAACCTCTGACAGTTCATTTTATTTTCCACCAAAATCCCCTACCAATTATCTTCCATAGAGTGGTAGGTCCACAAATACAATCATTGTTAAGTTTAATATCAAACCTCTGACAGTGGAAAGTTTCAACACTCCCCAGCGAGTACAAGCCTCGCTTGTCGCTCCTCTACATGGAGTCACAAATCAATGATTGTCAAGTTAATACTACACCTCTGACATTCCAAACTCCACTTGTCAATTCTCATCAATAGAATGACAAGTCCTCAAAATTGCTCATATCGCAAACCAACTACTGTCATGTTAACATTACACCTCTGACAAACTACTGTTATGTTAACATTACACCTCTAACAGTGATTGAGTTGCTGCCAAGTTCAATTTTAAACCTCTGACAGTTACTTTTCCTCAGGCTTCCATATCGAAGCTGAGACGAGCGATGCTAAGTTTAATATCACACCTCTAGCATCCAATTCATTGTTAAGTTCAACATTACACCTATGACAATGACTTTCCCTCGAACTTTCTTACCGGAGTCGAGATGACCAATGCTAAGTTAACATCACACCTCTAGCATTACCTCCACTGTTAAGTTTAACACCACCTATGACAGTGATATCTTCAGTCTCCTCAATGAAACTGAAGTTCTTATGGAGCTAAGTTAACAGTACACCTCTAGCTCACATCCTTGTCAAGTTAATATCACACCTCTGACAAGATTCCATCTGATCCGTTAAGTTAATATCACACCTCTGACGGTAAAGAAATATTTAGATCCCCAACGGGTTTAGTCTTACTTGTCATTCTCTTCAATAGAATGACTGGTCCACTTAAATTGCTTAAATCGCAAAATCCCATTACTGTTATGTTAAACATTACACCTCTAACAGTAAATCTTTATTTTCTAAGGAAATCAATATTTGTTATGTTAACAATTACCTCTGATAACTCATTCCCTAAAATCCCCTCCAAAATCCCTTACCAATTCCCATCCATGGAATGGTAGGACCACAAAAAACCTGTGACTATTTTTCCAGTGAAATAATCACAGATCAAACATGCCAACTTATCATTATACCTCTGGCATATTCACTGTTAAGTTAACATCAAACCTTTAACAGTGATTTCTCTCAATTTCCTCAGTGGAATAAATTGCAAATCGAACCTGTCATGTTAATATCACACCTCTGACAGTAAGGCTTTGATGTTTCCTAGGGGGCAAAATCTCAACTTGTCAGTCCTTTTCAATGGGATGGCGAGTCCACCAAACTTGCGCATATCGCAGAATATCTCGGTCAAGTTAACATCACACCTCTGACCAAAATTTTAACTTGTCAATTCTCTTCAATCGAATGACAAGTTCACTCAAAATACTGTTATGTTCAAAATCACACCTCTAACAGTAGACAAGTCTCGGTCAAGTTAACATCACACCTCTGACCAAACTTGCTCAAATCGCAAGACAACTCTCGGTCAAGTTAACATCACACCTCTGACCAAAATTTCAACTTGTCAATTCTCTTCAATAGAATGACAAGTCTACTCAAAATACTGTTATGTTAATATCATACCTCTAACAGCAAACTTTCATTTCTAGCAGAGTTCTAGTCATGTTAACACTAAACCTCTGATAATAGACTCTGGCATAATCCCCAGCGGATCAAACTCCACTTGTTATTCATCAATAGAATAGCAAGTCCACAAAACTTATTCAAAACACAAATCCAGATCTCACTGTCAAGTTAACATCACACCTCTGACAGTAACCTTCTCAAATTCCCCCGATAGAGTTATTTAATTTGCAAAGTTAATATCACACCTCTGGCAATTAAAGCTCTTTCAAAGAAGCTTTGAGCGTGAACTTTGCGTCTCAAGTACAGAGCCGCGTCTCAATGAACTTAAGAGTTGCGTCTCAACAGCAAGTAAAGGCTGTGTCTCTACAGAAATTGAGAGCCACGTCTCTACAAATAATTGAGAGTCGCATCTCAACTTTGGTAAAGCTCGCGTCTCCACTTGATCAGTGTGCCAGAACTGCGTCTGTGAGAGCTGCGTCCTCTCTTCCCCCCAATACAAAGAGTATGTCTCTGCTACTGCAATCAGTTCAACAGTATACTGGCAGAGGCAATTGACAACTCCACCGGTTCAACAGTACACCGACAATCAAATTACAAACGATCTTTCTTGGAGGCTTCAAACAGTTCAATAGTACACTCACGAAGACCAGAACCCAGACAAGATCAAGCTCGAGACTGCCTCTCAAAAGAATGCCAATCTGATTACAGGAAGTCCCGATTCAACTGAAGTCCAAAGTATTCCAAAATCCGTCTCAGTCAACCACGGAGTTTCAAAAACTTTGGAGGGGGTTCTGTAGGCTATCAAAAAATTACTACGGACAAAGCCTCAGATGCGAACCTCCCAGATGCGGAGATAGCTTCCAGTCTCAGACGCGAACCTCCCAGACGAGAACTTTCCAGACGCAGACCTTGCGTTCCAATGTCAAACGTGGAGGTCGCCAGATGCGGACCTCGCGTTCCAATATCAGACACGGAGATCGCCAGATGCGGACCTCGCGTCCTTTCTCAGTCAAACGCGGAGGTCGCCAGACGCAGACCTCGCATCCTTTGTCAGACGCGAAAGTCGTCAGACGCGAAGGTCGCGTTTCAACTCAAACGCGAGCCTGAGCAGCTTCGCGTTCTGACACAGACATGAGCCTGTGAGCTCCACGTCTCAACATCAAAGCGAGGTCCGCATCCAGCGTGAGACCCGCATTTTTTCTATAACTGAGCCACAAACTTGGTCAGTTACACCCCATTTTCTCCCCACATAATGGGAAATAACCTCCCATTATGGAGAGATTTAAGGGGTTGGTTACACCCCAATCCCTCTATAAATAGTTATGAATAGCCAGAGAAAAAAAGAGGGGGGGAGCTCGGAAGGAGTGCTGGAGGAATACAACTCTAAAAAAAAGGGACCCCCAGGGGAGGGGACCTCTACTAAAAGAGGCTCAGGGGGGAGTCCTGATGGAGGAATTCAAGAAGCCATGGGCAGAGGAGGATAGCTACCTCACCAGAGTTCGGCCCCGAAGCTCTTGCAGCCTGAGAAGAGTTCAACTCTTTTTGTTAACTTGCTAAGGTCAAGTTCTTTAAATCTCTTTGAGATTCCATTACTGATAGGAGCTGTGCTACTCCACCAGTAGATCCAAAGAGAGGATCCATAAGAGAAACTTGATGTTCGGCCGGTCAACGGAGAACAAGACTCACTCTCCACCGCCACGTGAAGAACCCAGCTTTAAATAAAGAGGAGAATCAATCAAGAGATTCCCTCTCTTTTGTAATCGGATTGTATCCGTTGTAATCTTCTATTCAAGTAAACGAATTTTGCAATCGTGATCTTTTCGACGCGTACAACTACTTTTCAAAGTGGGCAGAAACTATACCACTGGTTGAAGTCAAAACCTCTAATGTGGTGAATTTCATCAAACACCATGTCATCCATCGATTTGGTGTCCCTAGGCGGATCATCCATGATAATGGTCCCCAATTCATAAGTCAGGTATTCTATCGATTCTGCGATAAATACCGAATTCAGAATGTGGCTTCAACTGCCTATAATCCCGCCGCTAATGGCTTGGCGGAAGCATTCAACAAAACAATCATCAAGCTACTCAAGAAGTTCATCTCATCGAATAAGCGAGATTGGGACGAAAAGCTTGGTGAATGTCTTTGGGCCCACCGAACCACGGTTCAGACACCGACAGGCAATACACCTTTTTCCCTAGTGGATTGAGGTTTTACCTGCACACAAAATACAGAATTTCAAAACTTAAAAGAGAGATATGCAAGTTACTCAATTCTACCGCGATAGCAATTGGCTATGCGGGTCTTGATCCACAAGGAGGGACTAGGGATGGAAGCTTTTTTAGTAAGTTTTCTTTTAGGCTACAAAGTATGGTTAAAGTTCTTCTTTAGTTCTTTAAAAGAAAAAAAGGAAAATTTAAGTTAAATTTAAATTAGGAAGAAGATGGTAGATTAAGAAGGTGGAGAAAAACAGAAAATAAAAATATACAAAGAAATCGAAATGAGTGATGAAAGAGTTGGGTGTTGTTGGTGTCGGTGATCTAAACTAAAGAAATAAAAGAAAAGAAAGACAACCTAAAAATTACTTACCTCTTCAGTGCTCATATACTTTGGATCCATTGCGACGACTTACCTTGTCTTTGAAGGCAATCAAGCATGGCATATAGGATCTTCCCCATTCTCGATCTACACTACGAATAAAAGGGCGAGCTAAACTAACAAAGAATGATTATTAATCACCATAGGCCATCAAGGGCACTTGCAATGGCGAAGCAGTCTCGAAGCAATCGAATTCACTTGGATTACAAATACATCAGAGGAAAGTAAACGAAAACAAGAGTAAAGAAGAAAAAGAAACTTCGATTCGATTCTAATAACAATGAAAGAAAAGACTTACTTACACCGGTGTCACCCTCAGTACAAGCTTGATCTCCTTCCTCCATGAAACTCATTTCTCCTCACAATCACATAAAGGAAAGTAAAAATTACATAAAAAAAATTTAAGTTACAAACTACAAATTAGAGAGAAAATCTAAAGAAAAACCCTAAGCTCCCGTCTCTGGATCTGCCCTTGAGCTTCTGAGATCTGACGGAATCATGCTCCAACAATGTAGCGGAATATAATGCTCTGCTCATTGGCCTTCAGCTCGCCCACGGAATGGGGCTACGCTACTCGAAGCCTACGACGATTCAAAACTGATTATCAATATGAGGTCCGCCACGAAGACTTCTTGTTGACACTTAAAAAAGACAAGATTCTTACTGGCCCGAACAATGTCTAAACTTATTGACATTTATAAAAGACAAGTGACAGACAAGCTGACGATCAGTTTTCACCTATCTCCGAGGGACAAGGAAGCAACTTGGACTCCACTGATCCAGCAAGCAGACAGTAAGCCCGGATTGTCTCTAAACAGACCTCAGCAGGTCTAAGATGCTAGCACTTAGCATCACATGAGCCCAAAGGGATAGCCTCGCCTGAGAGGCTTAGATCATCCAACTTCGCCTTGAAGCCATTCAAATCTCCGCCAGGAAGCTAACTTATAGTTTCGCCTGAACTGCTGAAGCGCAACTCCGCAGAGAGATCAGCTTCGCCTGAAGCCGTACGCAACTGCGCAGAAGGGTATGTGGTAGCTTCGCCACAGACGACATCTAGCCCCGCTGAAGAGCTTTCTTCTGACTTCGCCAGATACTGCCTCCAGCTCCGCTGTGAGTTCAAAGCGGGCAGCGTCACTACTGCTCTGATATGGTCAACCTTTGACCAATTAAATCTCCATATGAGATCAAATTTAATCGGGATCAAGATCAAATCCAATCAAGATCAAATCTGAGATCTAATTTGGCAGTTGATTGCCACAATCTCTTGACTCTTCTAAAACGAGTAAGAGAATCAGGGGAGATCTTTCAACTATATGGAAAGAATCAAAATAGATCAAGAGGATCAACCGACCTGCCACTTCTAGCTTCGCAGAAGCTGATCCTAGCCTCACAGCAAGGCTAAATTCCAGATTTAAATAGATTTGATTCAATCTGTTTCTATATCGATTATACCCTTGCTCTCCCTATAAATAGCCCACCAGGGGCACAAGGAGAGAAGACCTCCGAAAAGAGACCACGCACAGGCACAAGAGAGGACGACTTCTGAAAGAGAGAAAGGACTCCACAAGCAGAGACTTCTTCACGACGCACCGTGCGCACAAGAATTCAGAGACTTTTAGAGAATTACTTCTCTAATCAGGGTGCTGATACCCTAATACCTTCTTCTCAAGGAATCTCCAGAATCAGGCGAGAAGGAATTCCTAATTGAAGGCGGTTTTGAGAAGTAGCAAGAGGGTTCTACCAACCCTCTGTTCTCTGATTCCCCGAACCAGGCGAGAAGGGAATCTCATCGCTCGCATCGTCAAAGGGACAAAGTGGTCGCGCGCTGACCAGACTCTTATCGACACACTTCTCCAGAATCTCTGAGGAGATCTACTTGTAATCTTTTAGAATACTTGTAATTTAGCTCCTCAACTCTTTTTATTGTAAGTTTTCCCCATCGCCACAAATCAATAGAAAACGAGATGGCGACTCCGCTGGGGAATATATTCTCCACTGCCGAGAATCAAGTGTCGCAATGCGACGAACAGACCTTCGGGTCTAACTCTGAATTTAGAAAAAGTCGGGGCAGCCAGAGCCCATCTGGCTAAATCTTCAAGGAAAGTCTCTGTGGAGACAGAAAAGGTTCTCTGCGAACCTACTGCGGTTCTCTGGCGCAACAAGGAAGCACGCCCGCAGTCCAAGTTCTTCACTTTTGAGAAACTGGTCGTTCAATTCATCCAAGGAAGATTTGAAGAAGTCCTCTCCGGGGGTGGTCTAATGCTTCGAGCACGGAAGCATAGGAAGGTCTCCACGGCTAAGGTTTCAGAAAAGAAACCAGAACCAGAATTCTGCCAACACCCTTCAGCATCGCGTGTGGCTAATCAGGTTCCTTGCGAACCTAAGTATCCTCTGCCAAAGCGGATGTGGAGGCCTAAACAGAAGTCTCTGGGCAAAGCCCCAGGCGTAGCTACGCCAAAACCGCGTCTCTCTCGCGAAGAAAAAGGCAAGATTCCTGTCTGCTCCAACAATACTGCCAGCCGCGAAGTCACGACGGCAATCATACCGTCGCCCAATTCAAGAGCAGCAACGCCTTGCGACGGCCTCGTTCTCATGAACGAAGCTACTGTACCACAGCGTACGCGCAGGGTTCATGGCCGCGAAGCTAGAGCCAAAGTACTATCCAAGGCTAATCGCCTTCGCAGCAGCATAGCGGGTTAAGCACCACAGCGTGCTTCGCTCTCCAGTTCGTCAGGCGCTAAGCTCACGCTTTGTGGCGAAGCTAGAACTGAAGCACGATTCAGTGCTAATCCCTTCTGCGGGGATAAAAGGAGCAGGATATTGTCCTATATACGATCCAAAAGAGCCTCTGCGCTGGATTGTTTAGGCCCAAGCGGATCTGATTTGCGGGAACTGTTGACAAATAAACAAACCTCGCCATCCTGTTGTCAACAAGTGGGATGTCAGTTGGTGACAGTCCACTCGGTCCATTGCCAGCTAGCACCAATCTTCGCCACTTCTCCAGGCCGGCGATCAGTTTTTGATCGGCTGTCGATACAAGCCCCGATGAAGCATCGCAAAAGGAGCGTCTCGCGGGATCCACCCTCTGCATCCGTCAACATGACCGGAAGAGGACGAAAGTTATGCAGGGGAAGACAAGCATCCGACGACGCCCCCTACAGCTCCTCAGATCTAGATTACAGCCCAGGCTTAGGCGAAGTCTTAGTGCATGAAGGTGTTTTCCGAAACACCAGATCTAGGGTAGCGATACCCTACAGTTATGAACAGCCTTCCTCCTCAACGACCCTAGCCTCGCCGGAGCCCAGGAGATCACTCCAACCATCGGATGAAGAAGATGAAGACAGTGGGTACGTCTCTTCGACGACAGTTAGCTCAGTGCGAACAGACAAAGCATCAGTCAATATGGCTGATAATGTTAACGACGACCTCCGTTGGCGTATGGAAGATCAGAAGCAAACTTTCAAGACCCAGCAAGAAGTTCTAAACAACATTCAACAGATGCTTGCTCAACTCCTCAGTAATCGGAATGACAATGATGCCAGGGCAATCATGATGAGGAGGAACATTTTAGCAATGATCAGCCAAAGACGGAGAAATCCAAGGAGGGTTCTTCTTTAGACGCTGAAGTCCTTAAGGTCCTCCAAGCTCAAATTGCATCCCTACCTCAGAGGGATGAATTAAAGAAAGTAGGGACAGTCCGTCCTTACCCATTGGAGTGGGATTCAGTGCCATACTCACTGAAGTTCAAACCACCAACGTTGCATACGTATGATGGTAAAAGTTCACCAAATCAGCGCATCTACTATTTCCGATCTTAGACTGGTAATGTTATAGGCAACGACGCCATCATGGCTAGACTGTTCATTGGCACCTTAAAGGGGTGGCATTTGACTGGTTCTGAAGTCTCCCTCCGGGCTCTGTCAATCCTGGATCGACCTGGAAATCCGATTCCTCTCTCGTTTCTATGAGGACAATACTGAGGTAACCATGAAAAAGCTCCTCTCCACCGTGCAGAAGAAGGGCGAATCTGTCCGTGACTATATTGAGCGGTTCAGAAACTTATCCTTGATGTACCCAGCAGGGATGCCATTACCCATGCTCTTACAGACGTGCAGGCACAACTTCTTGGACCAGGTAGAAGTTCGCATGGGGGCTGTCAAAGCCAACACCTGGAAGGAATTGGTCGAACAAGCTGAGATAGCCAAAAAGTTGGCTAAAAAGTTCGAACCATCCGCCCCCAAAGTTAAATGGGTTATGAGCAATAAAGGACGTAATGACGTACCGCTGTCTTCTCAAGCCAAAGAGAAAGAGACTATGTCCGTAGAATTGTCCGGGGACGTACAGTCGAAGGCCAAGAAGAGCGGCTTCAATAATCAGGAGCCTAAGTTCCCTCCAAAACAGAACTCCTTCAGAGATGATCAGGTGGTCACGATATTCCATTTGCTCCACAAAGGGAATAAAATGAAGCTGCCGGATGCTCGGCGTCCCAATAAGATAGGACGCACAAATGACCCCAAATACTGTCTCTATCACAGGATGATTCACCATCCTACCAACAAGTGCTATGTCCTCAAAGATAGAATTTAAGCCTTGGTCGACGCCGGAGTTCTGACACTAAAGTCAGAGCAGAAGAAAGTCACTACCAATATGTTGACCCTCGAGTTCGGCAAAACCTCAAAGGTCACAGTTCCAGACGGGACTTATCCAGTCCCTGCACCACGGCTGGAAGTCAAGCATCCTCCAGCTAAAACTCAAGATAATAAGGGTCTTGTTCCCTTGACATTGGAGACAGGGGAAGTCATGTGGATACACCCAGACCTTGTCCAAGACGTACAGTGGGATTCAAAGAAGTCCAAGTCAAAGGGCAAATCTTGCAATGTCATCTCCCTCCTGCCGGACGATGACAATCTTACGTCAGCTTCCCTTAGTGATTCAGAAGGAGAAAAGCATGCTTGCACAACGCAGGCCGACATACCTCAGCCGACGGGCACTCGATCTGGAAAATCATACTTGAGGCAGTATGAGAAGTCTACTGACAAGATACAACAGCAAACGATGTCAATACAAATACCAGCACCTGCTTCCATTCCGACCAAGGGAAAGGAGAAGCTAAGGAAGTCCGGTTCGATCATGTCCTGAAGAAGCCTTTAGGCCCAGGGCTTGACACGCCCTTCCGTTTTGACATATTGGCCCAATTGGCTAATATCCCGGCTCGTATTACCATACACGAGCTCCTTCGTCTCTCAAAAGAGACAAGAGAAGCACTCAGAGATGCACTGGCCAATTCAGAGTCATTCCTGACGTACATGCCAGAAATCCCTAAAGATGACGCTCAGTCTTCTTGCTCCGAATGCCATCATATGCAATCAAAGGTACCTGCTATTACCTTCACAGCGGAGGATATGTTGGCAGATGTTCTTCGATCGAGCATCACAAATAGGTCCTAAAGGCAGGATCATTGCCGGCGTGGGGGTTGTGTTTATCTCCCCACAGAATCATGTCCTTCCTAGAGCATTCTCTCTAACGGAATCATGCTCCAACAATGTAGCGGAATATAATGCTCTGCTCATTGGCCTTCAGCTCGCCCACAGAATGGGGGTACGCTACCTCAAAGCCTACGGTGATTCAAAACTGATTATCAATATGAGGTCCGCCACGAAGACTTGGTGCCTTATTATCACACGGCCATCGAATTGGCTAATCTGTTTGATGGTTTCTACATCGGGCATGTGTCTCGATCTCAAATTACCAAGGCAGATGCTCTTGCTGCATTAGCAACAACATTAGCCTTGCCGGTCGACACCGAGTATCACCTCACAGTGGCGACTCGACACCTTGTATGCTCTAAGCATATGCTGAGAACCCGAGAAGTCTAAAATGTCTCCACAGATCTTGAGCCGAGAGATTGGCGATTTTCTCTCATCGACTATGCTTTACATGGTTTGCTGTCAGACGATCCTAAAGAAGCGGCATCTATCAGACGAAGGTCTCTCTGTTTCTACTACGATCCAACTCTGAAGACATTTTACCGTCGTTCATATGACAACATCATCCTCCGTTGCCTTTCTAATTCAGAGGCACAGGAAGTGCTTAAAGAAGCACATGACGGCATTTGCGGAGCTCATCAGCCAGGTCCAAAGCTCAAAGACAGGTTACGTAGGCTCGGATACTATTGGCCAACCATGATAGCCGATGCCATCCAATACGCACGAAGGTGTAAAGCATGCCAGATTCATGCGGACTTCATACACCAGCCTTCGGAGTTGCTCCACCCAACTGTTACTTCATGGCCGTTCGAAGCATGGGGAATCAACGTCGTTGGGCCAATCAGCCCTTCTTCGACAAAGGGTCACCGATTTATCTTGGCAATAACCGACTACTTTTCAAAGTGGGCAGAAACTATACCACTGGTTGAAGTCAAAACCTCTAATGTGGTGAATTTCATCAAACACCATGTCATCCATCGATTTGGTGTCCCTAGGCGGATCATCCATGATAATGGTCCCCAATTCATAAGTCATGTATTCTATCGATTCTGCGATAAATACTGAATTCAGAATGTGGCTTCAACTGCCTATAATCCCGCCGCTAGTGGCTTGGCGGAAGCATTCAACAAAACGATCATCAAGCTACTCAAGAAGTTTGTCTCATCGAATAAGCGAGATTGGGACGAAAAGCTTGGTGAATGTCTTTGGGCCTACCGAACCACAGTTCGGATACCGACAGGCAAGACACCTTTTTCCCTGGTGTACGGGTGTGAAGCAGTCATCCCGTTGGAAATTCAGATGCCGTCATTGCGAGTCGCTCTAATGACTAAGATCACATCAGAGGACAATGATCGGTTGCGTCTTCAAGAGCTCGAAGCCTTAGATGAGAAGCGACTACAAGCTCAGCAACACATCGAGCTGTATCAAGCTCGAATCTCAAAAGCCTTCAATAAGAAGGTCAAACAAAGAGTCTTCCAGAAAGGAGATTTGGTTTTAGCCGTCAGACGACCGATGATTATGACGCACAAGACCAAAGGCAAATTTCAGCTTAAATGGGAAGGACCGTTTGTAATAGAAACAGTCTATTCAAATGGAGCATACCATCTTATGACTTCAGACGGTGACTTACTCATCATGCCGATCAATGGCAAATTCTTAAAGAAGTACTATCCTTGATTAAGGATCCTTCTTATGATCAAGTTAACACTACACCTCTGATCAAGACCTTCATATCCAAGGTACATGCAAAGAGAGCCTTTCTCTTTCTCCAAGCGAGATCGCAACCATAAACCAGTAGGAACCTGGTCATACACTGGTTCTCCCAAAGGAGAATCAAGGTTACACATACGCTAACCAAATGATCCAACATCCTTAACGATTAAGGATAGAGGAAAATGTTGGCTTTTAAGCCTAACATAAGTCCTCGATAACTCATCATGCTGAGGGGAATAGCATGGCTAGCCCAATTCAAAC
Organism: Agave tequilana; assembly: GCA_038442645.1. Lineage (NCBI taxonomy): Eukaryota > Viridiplantae > Streptophyta > Magnoliopsida > Asparagales > Asparagaceae > Agave > Agave tequilana. Next base: position 53,381 of record JAVJIF010029395.1, on the reverse strand, counting down.
GGTAGTTGGTAAAGGCATATCAAACCCGTTGACAGCTAGGGATTTACTAAAAATCCTAAGGGACCTGTTCTCATTTGATTCCCTCTCCAAAATCACTTACCAATTCTCATTCATAGAATGGTAAGATCATATATACATTTCGCTGTTATGTTAACATTAAACCTATGACAGTGATTCTCTCGTTTCTCCCCGTAAAAACGAGACCTCCAAAATCACTTGCCAATTCTCATTCATAGAATGGTAAGACCACATATACATTTCGCTGTTACGTTAACATTAAATCTATGACAGTAATTTCCTCGTTTCTACCAGTGAAAACGAGACCTTTTCCCAAATTCCATTACAAACCTTGAGCTTGGTGGCGTCTCAATCGGTTATGTCATTGTGACCTCTGAACTAGCAGACAGCCAAGTTTCAATTTCGAGCTTGTTGACATTTTAAAAGACAAGTCTCAACCTTGAGCCTGTTGACATTTACAAAAGACAGGTCTCGATGCTCGTTGACATTTACAAAAGACAAGTATCACCAATTTTGAGCTTGGTGGTGTCTCAATCGGTTATGTCATTGCGACCTCTGAACCAGCAGACAACCAAGTCTCAATTTCGAGCTTGTTGACATTTACAAAAGACAAGTCTCAACCTTGAGCCTATTGACATTTACAAAAGACAGATCTCGATACTTGTTGACATTTACAAAAGACAAGTATCACCAACTTCGAGCTTAGTGGCGTATTAATTGGTTATGTCATTGCGACCTCTGAACCAGCAGACAGCCAAGTCTCAACCTTGAGCCTGTTGACATTTACAAAAGACAGGTCTCACCCATACTTGTTGACATTTACAAAAGACAAGTATTACCCTTTTAGCCCCATAAAGGCTAATCTTGAGCTTGGTGGCTTCTCAATCGGTTATGTCATTGTGACCTCTGAACCGACAGATAGCCAAGTCTCATTATTCTGTCCAGTAAGGACTATTTTTTCAAACAGCCGCAATACAACTTGGAAATGATAACTCAGCAGATAAAACAAGTTGGAGATTCGACAGGGAGTCAAAACAAAATTACTTTTATTGATTCCAAAAAGGAAGGGATACATGGAGGCACATATATTACAAGCTACGAGCGTACGTCATAAGATCTGATTCGTTCTTCAAGGAAGGCCAGCCTTGTCTTCTTATCATTAGCAGCCATGACAAGCACCTATGACCTCAGCTCAGCCTCGTTAAAATTCGTCGTCTGGGTCAAACAAGCCTCGACCTCGGCCAAGGTTGCCCTTTGAGCTAACCCCTGCCGCGAGAGCTCGTCACTCTGAGCCTTAAGCTGCTCAAGCAGCACAGTTTCTTCCAGACGCACTGGTTCAGCCTTGAATAAGAGAAGATTTGCCTTCCTGATTATCTCCTTGGCCTTTTTAATTTTATCTTCAGCGTCAAGAAGAGCACTGTTAGAAGCATCTATGGCGTCCCCGAGCTCTACCTTCCTTATTTCCAAGGACTTCAAGTCAGAAGAAATGGCCTTAGCAACTTCCTGAGCGGCAAGATGGGATTCATGCATTTGAGAAATAAGGTGCGCAAGCTGCTCGCTAACCGAAGACTCCAGGTCCGAATGGCTAAGACGGCGCCATTCGTCTACATCCCTCTAAAGTTGGTCTACCAGAAGTTCCAATGAAGCTAGCCTGATGATAACTTCGCCCCGAAGCTTAGCCTCGCAGTTGTAGTTAATTCCGCACTTCGCAATCGCAACAAAGGTCGGATACAAGAAAATATCCAAGTGTTAACTTCGCTTTACAAGCTTAAATAGAATGCAATACAGCCCTAAGGACTAACTTCGTCAGGAGGATATTTTGGTCCAAAAATCATTTTTTAAGGGCATTAAGGTCCTCTTCAGTCATTTTTGAAAGGACAGCTCTGCATCCTGTTGTAAACAGCCAAGGGATAGATTTGCCTGGAAGCTTAAAGAAGAACTCTTCAGTTCTTGGATTCTCATTCAAGAAAGTAAGGGAAATTCAGGGAACTGAATTCCCTAAGAATAACAGATCATAATTGATCATTGTTGGGTTCATCCAAAGACAGTCAGACATCGGCTTTAAGAGAGAGACGGCAGTCTCTAATCGAAAGGGAAAGTTCCCTACCGGCAATTGGTCACTCGATGACCGGAGGAGGAGAAGGACCCTCCGCTACAGAAGTTGCCACTTCTTTTCCCGCTCGTCTCTTGGAAGCCATCGAAGAACAATGCAAGTTCTTGAAGAAGAAGAAAAGAGACTAGTGCTCTGAAAATTTCAAAGAGAAGTGATGACCTTCTCTCTTAGCCTGATGGTTTTATAAGCTGACGATCTCCTGAAACGATGCCTCGATAAGAGCACAGGCTGTCGTTTCGAATTAATTTGAAACGGCGCCTAAAGCGCCTTCCCGAGAAGCGCTGATTCAGCCCCACTAAGGGCTAACTTCACCACGAGTCAAATGCGGACTTCGCATAATACATCAATGGCTTCGCCGAAAAGCTTGCCTCAGTTTCGCTAAAAGCACAGTCCAAACTTCACGGGAAACTCATGCTAGTTTCGCTGGAAGCGCGTTCCTGATTCAGAAAGGATTGTCCTTAACTTCGCATAGCCCCGCGAAGTCAATTCAAAAAGAAGGCATAGCAAAATCAGATAAGCAGAAAATAAACTTTTATTGATTTAGAAGGAAAGGTAAATTGATACTACATCAAGGTTGTGTTTCATACAACAGAATCATTTGCTCAAAAGGCATGCAAGTGGTCATTTCTATTTTCAAGCGAAACCAACTGGACACGAAAGGCCTTCCTCCTGCACAAGGCTAGTCTCAATTTCGAGCTTGTTGACATTTACAAAAGACAAGTCTCAACCTTGAGCCTGTTGACATTTACAAAAGACAGGTCTCGATACTTGTTGACATTTACAAAAGACAAGTATCACCAACTTCGAGCTTGGTGGCGTCTCAATCGGTTATGTCATTGCGACCTCTGAACCAGCAGACAACCAAGTCTCAATTTCGAGCTTGTTGACATTTACAAAAGACAAGTCTCAACTGGTTGTCTGCTGGTTCAGAGGTCGCAATGACATAACCGATTGAGACATCACCAAGCTCGAAGTTGGTGATACTTGTCTTTTGTAAATGTCGACAAGTATCGAGACCTGTCTTTTGTAAATGTCAACAGGCTCAAGGTTGAGACTGACCTTTTCCCAAATTCCATTACAAATTTTGAGCTTGGTGGCATCTCAATCGGTTATGTCATTGCGACCTCTGAACCAGCAGACAGTCAAGTCTCAATTTTGAGCTTGTTGACATTTACAAAAGACAAGTCTCAACCTTGAACCTGTTGACATTTACAAAAGACAGGTCTCGACACTTGTTGACATTTACAAAAGACAAGTATCACCAATTTTGAGCTTGGTGGCGTCTCAATCGATTATGTCATTGCGACCTCTGAACCAGCAGACAACCAAGTCTCAATTTTGAGCTTGTTGACATTTACAAAAGACAAGTCTCAACCTTGAGCCTGTTGACATTTACAAAAGACAGATCTCGATGCTTGTTGACATTTACAAAAGACAAGTATCACCAATTTTGAGCTTGATGGCGTCTCAATCGGTTATGTCATTGCGACTTCTAAACCAGCAAACAACCAAGTCTCAATTTCGAGCTTGTTGACATTTACAAAAGACAAGTCTCAACCTTGAGCCTGTTGACATTTACAAAAGACAGGTCTCAATGCTTGTTGACATTTACAAAAGACAAGTATCACTAATTTTGAGCTTGGTGGCGTCTCAATCGGTTATGTCATTGCGACCTCTGAACCAGCAGACAATCAAGTCTCAATTTCGAGCGGTCTCAGACTGGTAATGTTATAGGCAATGACGCCATCATGGCTAGACTGTTCATTGGCACCTTAAAGGGGGTGGCATTTGACTGGTTCCGAAGTCTCCCTCCGGGCTCTGTCAATTCCTGGATCGACTGTCCTCTCTCTTTCAGAAGTCGTCCTCTCTTGTGCCTGTGCGTGGTCTCTTTTCAGAGGTCCTCTCTCCTTGTGCCCCTGGTGGGCTATTTATAGGGAGAGCAAGGGTATAATCATCCCTTGAAAATATAGAAACAGATTGAATCAAATCTGTTTAAATCTGGAAAGTAGCCTTGCTGCGAGGCTAGGATCAGCTTCTGCGAAGCTAGAAGTGGCAGGTCGGTTGATCCTCTTGATCTATTTTGATTCTTTCCATATAGTTAGAAGATCTCCCCTGATCCTCTTACTCGTTTTAGAAGAGTCAAGAGATTGTGGCAATCAACTGCCAAATTAGATCTCAGATTTGATCTTTATTAGATTTGATCTCAATCCTGATTAGATTTGATCTCATCTGGAGATTTAATTGGTCAAAGGTTGACCATATCAGACCAGCAACGGCGCTGCCTGCTTTGAACTCACAGAGGAGCTGGAGACAGTATCTGGCGAAGTCAGAAGAAAGCTCTTCGGTGGAGCTAGATGTCGTCTGTGGCGAAGCTACCACATACCCTTCGCGCAGTTGCGTATGGCTTCAGGCGAAGCTGACTCTCTCTGCGGAGTTGCGCTTCAGCAGTTCAGGCGAAGCTATAAGTTAGCTTCCTGGCAGAACTTTGAATGGCTTCAAGGCGAAGTTGGATGATCTTAGCCTCTCAGGCGAGGCTATCCCTTTGGGCTCATGTGATGCTAAGTGCTAGCATCTTAGACCTGCTGAGGTCTGTTTAGAGATAATCCGGGCTCACTGTCTGCTTGCTGGATCAGTGGAGTCCAAGTTGCTTCCTTGCCCCTCGAAGATGGGCGAAAACTGGTCGTCAGCTTGTCTGTCACTTGTCTTTTATAAATGTCAACAAGTTTAGACATTGTTCGGGCCAGTAAGAATCTTGTCTTTTTTAAGTGTCAACAAGACCCCCTTCAAAGTTTTCGTAAGTCTACAATAGCTCAGACTTCGAAATACTTTGAACTGCTTTGATCGGTGGTATGTGAAGTACGAACGTCGCCGTGGTGGTCGAGTTCAGCTTCGCTTTCAATCCGGTCGCGAGCTGACCAGACTCCTTTCGGCACACTTCTCCAGAATCTCTGAGGAGATCTACTTGTAATCTTTTAGAATACTTGTAATTTAGCTCATCAACACTTTTTATTGTAAGTTTTCCCCTTTGCAAATCAATGGAAAACAGTTTTGAAATCAAGATTTAAAATGTGTGTGTTTTAGCTTCCTCGATACTTCCGTTATAGCATTGAGGCTAAAACGAGTCGAATCCACAAGAACGAGAGGCGATAGAAGCTTTACCCATTAATTCACGTATGTGTTAAAGATTCTTCAAAATTTGAAAGAATGAAAAGAAAGGAAAACAAAGAATGAAAAAGAGAAGTACGGTGAAACACAAAGAAGTGGGAAATATAGAAAAGAATAGTTTTTATAGTTTTGTTTTTATATCTAAAATAAAGTGAAAAAGAAAGAAGACTCACGGCTACTAACTATTAACTACTCCACCAACATGCTAATCTCTTAGTGATAGTTGCCTCACATGTATCATTGGCCATCACTAGTCCCTGGTTCAAGAGCGATTCAAAGCATGACCCATATGTAAATCATCACAACCCAACTCAACAAAACAAGTGCAAGGTACACTTAAAACATCAAAATTAAAAGTAAGCATGAAGTAAAGTAATGTTAGCTTGTTAGTGGTTAGGAAGTTAGAGTGTTAGATCCATCATCATGAGCCATCAATGGCTCTTGCAAGAGTAAGGCCAAGTAGAGGCTATTAGATTTATGTAGATTATCATACAAGAAGTTAGACTAGTTGGTGTTAGTAGTTAGTTGCCATGAGAGAAAAGATTAGCTAAATATGTAAAAGAGATTAGAGAGAAGAAAATAAAGATAAGGTAAGAGAGCACCTTTTGATAGATTGTCACTTTCTATTACAAACACTCTTACTTCCCAACATGTACCACTCTCTCTCCCTATTACAAGATCTACAAAATAGAAAATACAAGGGAAGAAGAAGAAGAACACTAATCTAAACTGCCTTAAACTACAAAATGGAGATGAAAAACTACCCTAAACTCTGTATATCTTCTGCTCTGTAACCCCAAGGGGGTATTTATAGGCACCAGGGGAACGGGGGCCAGGGGGACAACCCCCGACCTGAAGCCAAGCGCTTGTCGCGGCCATATGGTGGTCGCGCGCTGTCCTATTTGTCTCCTGTCAGTTTTTGTACACGGTTTCTGGTTTGTAACCCCTGGTTTTGACAGAATCAGCCTCCTTGGTCACTGGCTATCTTAATAGGCCTTTAATCACAATTAAATGGTGATTTAGGGTCTTCTTTTTATTGCACACCATGGACCCAGAATCAAGCAAGCAAAGCTTTATTAGCAGAATTTTATACCAAATAAATATGCGGATGTGATAAAAGTACGCAAATTTAGAGACTAATCAATTGTTTGTGTGCCTCACTTGTGTTGAACCTGGAGAGCTTTACATAGCACCTCAACTCTTATTTAGAGGAATTTAGAGGAGATAGTCCAGAGCCCTTCACTAGGAATTTGGCTACACTCTTTAGTTACACTAGGTGTAGTTTTCATTAAAACTCATGTATATACTTGTACAACTAATGAGCCACATTTGATTTTTATATGTTTGTGCTTAATTGCTCATTTGTACCCATTAGATTACTAGTATAGTCTAGTTTTGATAATTCTTACATTTTGACTTGTATTCCCTACTTTTGGACATGTTTTTATGAAAATATATTTAGCTTCATGTATATGTCAATTTTGTCAAAACTTTAAGATATACATGTATACCCTTGAGTCACTTGCTTTTCAAGCAAAATTTCTTTATGGACTCAATTGTGTTTGGATATGTATGTATACTTCTACTTTAGACATAACATACGTATGCCTTGAAGTTTGAATTACTTTGGTGAAAATTAAATTTTCATGTTTTTCATATTATAAAGGAATTTCATATTGAGCTAAATTGTCTATTCCCATGATTTCGTGATTACATGATTCTTACACTCACATTTATTCTTATTTACTCATGATTTTTATTTTCATGAGCTTTATATATGCTTTATAGACCTTGAGTGTTGATGATCGTGTGATTTATATGTTTTTCATGAAAAATATTCATGTTTTATTCCTTGTTTGAAGGATTTCGCACTAGGTTTCAAATATTATCTTTAAACTAGTCATTGTTCTTCAATTGGTAGAGTTTTCAAACATATTAAATTATTTTCAAATCCTATTTTTGAAAACCCCTACCATCCAAGGGTAGATGGATGGGCGATCATGCCTTGTGTGTATTAATGAAAACCTTTTAACATGTGCATGAAAGGGAGGTAATTATGAGTTATACACTTGATCCTTATTATAACTTCAATTGGTATCACAATGGATATTTTCATGTTTGTATACTCATATGTGTTTTTCTTATATATGTATGCTTCATGCTTCAAATAGTATCAATTTCGATTGGTATCACAATTATGAGTTATACACTTGATCCTCATTATAACCGCCGGCCATCGCCGACCACCAACCCCTTCCCTTCTTTTCTTTCCTTTCCTTCTTTCTTTCTTTTCCTTCTTTCTTTCTTTCTTTCCTTTCTTTTTCCCTTCCTTTTCCTTTTCCTTCTCTTCTCTGTTTTTCTCCCAACCTGCGTCTCTCTCCCTGTCAACCTTGCGTCTTCCCCTTTCCTGCGTTTCCCTCATCCTTGCGTCTCTCTCTCTTTTTACCTGGACTCTCACTTTCTCATCTCCCTCTCTCTCTCTTTCACTCCATTGCTAGACGCGGCTCACCCCCGCGTTCAAGCAATTCTTTAACGCGATCCTCGCGTTCTTATATCAATGCGACGCGGAGTTCATGCTCGCGTCTGTGTTCTCCTCATGTCCTTGCCAGAACGCGATTCTCGAACCTCGCATTTGTGGAAATCTACGCGATGCGACTCCCGCATCTGCGACTCCCGCGTCTTCATTCTCTCTTCTCCTTTTTATTTGAACGCGTTTACGCGTTTGGTTCCTGGATTCCGGAGATCGGAGATTTCACAATATTTTTCGTATTTAGGCGAGTGTCCTAGCCTCCATTTGATTTTCCCCTTTTATCGGATCGACTTGTATTTTCATTATGTATCACTTGACAACTGATGTGTTATCATTTACCATGCTGCTACTGGACACCTGCTCCCGTTATGTTATCTCTTATCACTTGCTTCTTATTATGACATGACTTATCACCTACCTCCTGACATATTAATACCTGACCTGTGATTATCACATTTACCGGAATACCGTACTTGTTATCCTGCATTACATGTAGTGACTTGAATCTTGTACTTGTTATCCTGTATTATATATATAGTGACCCGAATCTATAGTACTTATGTACTCCTGCTATTCCCGTAAATTGTTAATTACCTACTAATTATTATAAGACAACTTGTTCCCGGTTTGGGGGAAACTGATGGGCCCTGATTAATCATGTTTATGGTGGTCTTATCGAGTCACGCGTGGCCACATACTTGAGGGATCACCTGGCGGCCACCAAGGATTCCGTGGGGTGTGCTGGCACCGCTACTCCTGATTATTCCTGCCGGGTATGCACACGCCCTAGGCCTATTTCTATGGGATCTGCGATACTCTATTCCTGTTCGGGCGTAAATAAGTCCCGGTACCTAGCGGTACATTCCGGCTCAGCACCGGATACTCCTGAACCGTTGTCCCGGGCATGTACGGGGCCCATCCGAAATATGATTCATCGAACTTTATCAGTTTTCAAATAACTTGCTCTATAAGTTGTGAGTGGAAGTATGTGAAATGGGACACATACTGAAGCCTAGAACTTAGACGGCCCCAATTATAATAAGATGCTAAGATACCATTGTTGTGTTGTTTTGTAACTCGGTTGTATGCGTTTGGATTACGGTGACATGGGATAAAGGTATATAAATGAGGGTTTCCTTGTTTGGATTATTCCTTCGATGTACTAGTCTCATGATGCCGTGACTTAAGCTTATGCAATCAGTTTTACTCGTAATCGGATTTATTCAGCTTTATTCGGTTTTATCGGTTTTATGCTAGTTTAGGAGATATCTGGTATTGCCTTGTCTACTTTATTCATCTCCTTGTTACCTGCTCCTATCACATTATATCATACATGTTCCCAGCTTGATATCAATTGATGTATATCTACTTGCTCCTGCATGCTTGTGCCTACGACACGGTTTTCATGTTTATGATCCAGATTTATCGATACACATGTGCTTATCAATACTCGCCATTTGGCTTTCGCATCACCACTCGCCGGGGAGTTCTGACTCCTCTGGATCCTCATGTCCAGGTTTTGGAGCTTGGAGCGCGTGGATCTCCAGCAGACTGTCCAGAGCCTCATCCTTCCAGGCCCCCTGCTCGGCTCTAGAATTTTTCCTGTTATGGCTCTGAGCCTTCTTTTGTACTGTTCACACTTGTACCAGGTATTCTCGCAATTGCGCCATATTGGTGATGTAATATTCTTATAATATTTATCACTTCCTGTGATTACTTTGTAACTGTACTCATGTGTTGGAATGTATAATGCACCACGTGCTTCCGTACTCTGATTCTTGTCTGTACTGATGCTTAGCGTATATACGTGAGGGTATTTCTGACCTGCGTATATACATCGCAGTAACGTCTCCGTACCCGCCGGATCGGGGCGTTACATTAGGATTAGGAGATAATGAGAGATTAGATTAGTTAGAATTTTTATTTAATTAAGATAACTATAGAATTTAGTAATTAGGATATATGAGGATTGGGAAGATTTAGATTTGATGGATAGGATTAGATAGGATTAAATCTAGGGGGAGAGAGATATAGCATTAGTGATTAGGTAGTTAAGATATAGATTACATAGTTAGGATTTAGGATTTAGTTGATAGGATATGGATTAAAATAAATTAAAGATTAGTTAGGTTTTTATTTTGAAATAGAATTAGTTGAGATTGTGATTTTAAAAATAGGATGTAGACTTGGGTAAGTTAGAATTAGATATGATTTTTGTTAAGATTTGAATTTGAGATAAGATTAAAATTAGATATTAGCTAATAGGTTTTGGCTTGGGTTTTGGCTCAAAGAAAAGAAAAATAGAAGGAATGAAAATGGGCTCATGGCATGGACCACGAAAAAAATAAAAGAAAGATAGAAAATGGACATGAGCTAATAGGTAAAGGTAAAACATATGGAAATGAATACTTGGGTTTGGATTGAGCTTAGGATAAAGAATAAAAAAATGAAAAGAAGGAAGAGAAAAAATATGGGCAAGAGGTGAGCTTGTTTAAGAATAATACACAAAATAAATATCAATAATATTAATAATAACAATAATAACAATAATACAAAAAGATATTTAACAATAACAATAATAATAATTACCAATAGTAATAACCATAAGAATAATACATAACAACAGTAATAATTAATACAAAATACATGCAATAAAAATATTAATATTCATAATTAAATCTTGATTTCAAAAATAGAGGTATTACATATGCAGACGAGCTTTTGTGCCATAAGAGTTTGCAGGAGAGAGCATATGCGGAGGTGGGACTTCGACTGGGGAGGACGGAGAGCGCCACCGAGGTGTACGACGAATCTAGTAGGACTGGACCTAGCAGCATCTGGTTGCAGCTAAGCTTGGATATAGCGTTGTTAGCTAAGCTAAACCTCAGTTGTATTTTTTTCATTTTTTTCTCTAAAGGCGCACATTTGGTTCAGATTAGTACCCTTTATTCTTTGGATGTTTCGTTAATACTTATTAATGGAACATCGGGGGTCCTTCTGGTCTCGGTGTTTTTTTCTGAAAAAATAAATTCATTTAGGAAATTATAGCCATCCACCAAATAGTAAATGAGAGAACCAGATATAAAGTTTATGGAGAGAGGATGTAAAATCTAGTTGATAGAGTGTTTTAACTTTTGTTGGAGATAGCGCAGAGATTTGAAGTTCAGCAAGACCAAAGCAGCAAAATAGCAGAGGTGTCGAGCAGAGGAACAGGTCGATCGGCCACGTGGTCGCCCGACGTGCACAATGGAAGAAAAAGGAACAGGTTGGTCGACCAAGTGGTCAACCCGAAACTTGAAAATTACAAAAGTATGTTGGCCGATCGGGCAGTCGACCGATTGAGGCTAATCGAGAGGATGTAACACCCCGATTATTAAAATCCTAAATTTATATTCTAATATTTTATCTGATCTTTGATTAAGGAAATTAAGGAAATTATTGGAGATGAGGATTTCGCTAAACTTTAGAAAGGACTTCTAGAAAATTTGTGGGGAAAATTTAAAAGTGAAATGAAATGGGATAATTATTGGAAATAAGTGCATGTACAAGTCTTATGCATATATGAAATGTTTGTGTATATAATTGTAAAGGTTGGTATGTACAAATTATATACTATTTTGCATTATACCCCACTAAATTATCTTATACATATAAATAATCTTAATCTTAATATTTGAGATAAAGGTGGCATGACCCTATGAAGCATGGGAGTTGTATGGCACATGTGTCATTATTTGAGTAAAGGAGGGGATTATATACATCTTTTGTGTATAATATTATATATGAAAAATGAAGAGAAAATATCTCCTCTCTCATTCTTCACCTTGCTCCCTTCTCAAAATTCTCAGATCTGAAAATTTGACCCAAGATCCTCCCCAAAGATTTAAATTAAAATCCCTCATCTCATCCCCACAAAATCTCCTCTCCCTTTCTCCCTATCTCTCTCTCCCCCCCCCCACTTGGATCTGACGCGCGGCCAGCCCTGGGCGGCGCCTGGCCAGCCCTGGGCGGTGCCTTGCTGCGGCCCAGCACGGGCGCGCGTGGGAGAGGCCTCCGCCTTGAGATCTGTGAAGGGGGGAGGGTAGTGACATCCCCCCACCTCTATCCTCTTTCCTTTCTCTCAATCTTTCTCCTCTCCTATTCTCTCCTATCTCCCTGGATGTGCAGCAGTGCATGCCGGTTGGTCGGCCAGCCATGGATGATGGCCATGAACGGTGGCGCACGCAGCGCATGCGGGCGGCGTTCGACAAAGAAGGTACGGGGAAATTTCTTGATGAAATTCATTTTAATTCAAATTTCTTTATATATTCTGGAGAAACCCAAGGACTCAAGTATGTTGCTTATTTTAATATTTCCCCATGAATTCGACTAAAATTATTTCTTGGAGTTCCTAATATCGAAGTCAAAGGAGTCTATTGTAGTTGGGTTTTCCTTAAATCCATTTATTTTGAAAATCTTATTGAAAATTTATTCATTACTCAAGTATGGGATGGTATGATATTGATCTTGAGGCTTATGAGCTGATCTAATTAAATATTTTTTCGATGTATGAAAGAGGGAAGGGACGCTACAGTGTATATAGTGTAGTGAAAGATTCTCTTGTATAATTATTCCTTAATAGTTAAAAATAAAAAAAAAAGAAAAGAAATTTCATTGTAAGTTGAAGATAAATCTTTTTCAATAAATTGACATAAAGGAGAATTGTTGATCTATCCTCCTCTTGTTCAAAATGGTATCAATGGCTCATAACTCATGGATATATATATATATATATATATATATATATATATATATATATATATATATATATATATATATATATATATATATATATATATATATTATCATCAAAACAAGTTTGAAGTAAAATAAATAAGTCATAAGTTAATGAGACCAGTTTGTGTAGGTTTGCTAATCAATGTTGAACAATGATTCTTTAACTGGGAAAAACCTTAATGAAAATAGAGAAGATAAAACATAGAATCAAATGACAAATATAGATTCATTCATACATATTGGAACTGATAATGAAAGGGCAAAAATCTGTGAAAATACTGTTGTATTATGAATAATTGATTCTTTCTCTATAAACTGAGTATCACTTTCTATATTGGTCTTCGTCAAGTGCATATGACCCCTTTTATATGATTTGCCACATAACCTTATATATATATATATATATATATATATATATATATATATATATATATATATATATATATATATATATATATATATATATATATATATAGCTAGTTGGTGTAGACGACAAGGGAAACAAATGCGAGATCTAAAATCGAACAGTATAGTTATTTACGTTAGGATTTATGTGGATGACGTGACTATGTTTTGCGATCAAGATTTCATGTTGGACTATATTCATTGTGACTCATATTTTTAATCGTTCGTTCCTGATAAATTGAAACTATAGGTTAATAAGGAACCAATTACCCTATATCAGATTAATTGACTTTTAGTTGTTTTCTAAATTTTTCAGAAGGTCGATCTTTCTTCTTTTGGAGGGTTGGAAGTACTTCTAATTCGTCACATGAGCCACTCCACAAATACAAGATTCAATGTAAGCTTTGGTCAAAATTTTTAATTTACAAGGCATGGATAGTAATCGTCTGAGGAGTACTCGATTTTGGTAGTTCATGCGAGAGGGATTGGTCCTTGTTACCTTGCTTAGAGCTAAACTTCAATATCCCAAATCTTAAATGTTTCTAAGTGTTTGACCTATATCAATCTTGTTGTGTTCAGTTTCCCTATGTACTGAACTGACTTGACACGATGATCAGCATGAAATGATTGGCAACTCTTATGTTACATCTGGAACAATTGAGGACTTGTCCTATTATCTTAGAGGGTCATATTTGAACAAATTTCACGATCAAATACTTGGAAACTGTATATGAAACATTTAGCATCGGATCTTGAGTATTAAAAATCTTAGACAATAAGGTAGATAATCGAAATGAGGTTTCTGGCAATTGTTATTTTGGATGAAGGTTTTTGATATTAATTAAAAAGGATCATGTAGTGGATAAGATAGAATGGTGGAATTTAGAGGATAAATAAACTTCTCCGTGTAATTAAGGAAGACCATTAATGGTCTGTCGGATTTTACACTCAAGTTCCTTACTTGCTTATACAGTTGAGGATATCATCTTCCATTATGTCTTAAGATGAATTAAATTACGAGTGTTGTAGATTTTTTCTCCTATTCCAGGAGGAGTTATAATTGTTGACTTCGACATCCTTGTTCCTCTAGTCTGGTTTCACTTCCCTTAATAATTAAAGAATTTCATGTTAGTTCTCTAACAAAATCTAATTATGCTTGTAATGTTATGGATTCAATCGTCATGTTCATGGCAGCAAGTTAACCTTTTTAGAATCTATCATATAGTATTAATTTCGTGGATTCGTTCTTCTCTTCTATTTTTGCTCATCTACTTATTTTAGGAATAGAAGCAAGTTCTTTATAATTACCGCACTTTAACAATATGTTTCTATTGCAGAGTAATCATTATGATATATTTATTGCGCGTGAGACAACAACCAATGAGAAATCCACCAATAGAGATAGACGCGTCGGAGAAGTACCCGCACGATAAGAACAGAGAAACAAGAAAGAAAGTAAACCAATACAGTATTTAACGAGATTCGGCAATTCTCCTACGTCCTCGGGGTAAGGGAGAGAGAGATTTATTGATTCAACAATCAATTAAAACTTGTTCCTTACTTCAAGAAATTTCTAAGGGAGATTTTCAGTGGGATATAAGAAGGATACAATTCATGAGGGTTCTAACCCATATTTATAGCCAGAGAGTCCCAGGGATTTAGGAAACCCTAATTAGATTTGACCCCAAAACAGAAAAGGAGTCTGAATCATGAAAGGATAACAGAACGCGTCTGCCGGTCGACCAGCCAGTCGACCGGCCCTTGTCCTCAGTCGACCAGCCCGGTCGACCGGGACCAACTGAAAGCTGGCTCATGTCAGTCGGTCGACCGCTCCGATCGATAGTTCCTTTGCCACGGTCGACCGGGCGGTCGACCAGGCCATATCCGTGCACATCGTGCACACCAGTCGAATGGGCTCTGTCTTGTCCTGCAAAGAGTTCTTGTTCTAGCTTCTTTTGACTTCTGATCTCTCTCTATCTTTCTCGTTGAGTTTAAAAAACTCTTCCGATGTCTTTTCTCTTCTTTATCTCTTCTCTCCCTATAATTCTCCACCTCAGTGAAGATTTTTCAAATCTGAGCCAAACTCTAATGAACACCTGGTGAAATCGACACGATCTCGGCGAAATCGACGCACGATCTCGGCTTGAGCGCTCCGAATGAAATCGATACACGATCTCTGCGAAATTGACACACGATTCTGGCTTGGCCAACAGACGAAACATGTTTCTTCAAATGAATCGCCAGCACACTTCCAATTGATTTTTACTGATCTCACCAGATTCAAATTGAGTTTGTCGTCGTCACCTGCAACTCTCACCAAACTAATATCAATTGTAAGCTTCCAACTTCAACTCAGCTATCAGGGCGGAATGCACTATGCATGCCTTCCCATCACTTCACCAATGAAATACCATACAAGCAGACCAACGAACGTGTCTCCAACTCAGCAATTTAATGGAACTCTATCCCAAATGACCTCAAGAAGAACCCATCATGAGCCAACACTGACTCTCTAACTGACTGGCTCTCTCCAGTCCACATGTCTCCAAGACGGTCCAACCAAATCTGAGTAGAGTACACCCAACACCATCATCGGCTTCAACAAACTGGATGCACACCTCCTTATGCAAGCTTAACCATGTTCTCACCAGAAGATCAACTATTCATCGAGATCACAATGCTTCACCTCTACGTGAAGTCCAACTCTCCACCATTACGTGAAGTCCTAATCAGCTTCTGAACCCAAAAGCTTCATACGGGTTGTAGAACCAAATGGCTGCGCCTTAACAGCTGCCTACGTACCTTGCCTAAAGGACCAAGCCAACCGTAGTTCATTTAAATGAGCTCCACTTAGCTCAACCACCTGTGACTGAATCTTCAGCAGCGAACTGAACTGGCTGAGTCATATGAACCTACTTACTACCATCATGGAGAACAACGACCTTCAGCGGTCACAAGCTTAAGATTCATGCTTCTTCACCTACTTACGTGCTTTTATCTTGATTCCAATAGCTGCAAATAATTCGATATTTTCATCAATGTCTTAACATGTTCAGCATTAAAATTGGCTACATGATCTTCACCCGGTGTCACATCTGGTGAAGTTCTCATTGATACCGAACCAACTGGAAGTGGCGGAGTAGCATCAATCTCCACCCGCTGCGATATATCCCTGGTCTTCATCCTTCCACTGACGGTAGACTTCAACACTAAAGTCTCATCAAACGTGACATGCTGACTCAACATGATCTTCTTATTTTTGAGGTCTCATAATTTGTAGCCTTTCATAATTCTTTTGACCCTCAAAAATACAAACTTCTTTACTCGCGGATTTACCTTGTCATCATTGACACTAAAGTAGCCTGACTTCCAAATTCTCACAACAAACCATGATCTTGAGCAGCTTTCTTAGACTAAACTTTCAGTGGAGTTTTATCTCTTATCGTAGTCGATGACAACCATTTATGAGATAGCTAACATATACAATCGCCTCAGCCTAAAATAATTTGTCTAATTGTGCATTAGACAACAAACACTGAATCTTCTCTAATAAGGAACGGTTGATTTCCTTAGCCAACCCATGTATTTCATCAGTACCAATACCAGTGTTCTGGCCAAATCGTAGGAATTGATTCTTGTATCTTTCAACATTACCAACTTATAGCTCCTTAATCTTCCTACTAATCTATTTCCTCATCATTTCTTCCACTTCACCAGCATACCTAGGACTTCAAACATTTGTCTCATGGGATATATCCAATAATGCCTAGATAAATTATCAATAAAAGAGACAAAGTACCTATGACCTCCAAGCGATGCAGTTTTAGCAGATCCCCAAATACTTACGTGAATACAATCAAGAAGACCTTCAGAGTGGCAAGTAGTGGTGTTGAATTTCACCTTCTTCTTATCCTGAATGTGGTGTTCACCCAATTCCATGTTGTAGGTAGATGCACCTTCTAATGATCCCTTCTTTGTTGGAGCTTGCAAAGACTTTTCTCCTTCCTGCCCGAGCCTCATCTGTCAGATCTGTGTGCAAACATCATCTGAAGCAATAGAAATCTCCACCTGACTTGAA
Source organism: Agave tequilana (assembly GCA_038442645.1). Taxonomy (NCBI): domain Eukaryota; kingdom Viridiplantae; phylum Streptophyta; class Magnoliopsida; order Asparagales; family Asparagaceae; genus Agave; species Agave tequilana. The sequence goes on along the minus strand of JAVJIF010029395.1, from coordinate 36,296 downwards.
CTATACTACCCCTAAAGTAGAAGAGATTGTTTCGGCGGACGCCCTTCATAACCACCATTGAGCCTTTGGTTATCTTGAGAACATCATCTCGTGTAGATACCACAACACCCAACATTTTCAAAACACCAATAGAGATAAGATTCCTTTTGAGTTAAGATACATACCTCACTCTCTCTAATTCTCGTACTATCCCATCAAACATCTTGATACGGACTATACCTATTCCTTCTACATTACATAGATGATCATCACTCATGACAGTAAAATATCCATCTAACTTTTCAAAGCTAGAAAACCAGTCCCTTTGCGCACACATGATAGGTAGCTCCTGTATCTAAGATCTACTCAGACTTACCTGAGTAACTAATAGTAGGAGTAATAACAGCGAAAGAAAATACTGATGAGTCTGAGTCTGATCCATCCGCTTGTGAAGTATTGACATGAGTACTGACCACCTGTGCAAAATTTGCCTCGGTCTTTGACTCCTTCTTCTTACCTTTGGCCTTCAGCAATCAACCTTCCAGTGCCTTAGCTCCTTGCATAAGGTGTACTGGTTGTTCTTCAGATCTTTGAATTCTGATCTGAACTTCGATCTTCCCTGATCACCTCTGCCCTTCCGATTGGAACTCCTGCCTCTTACCGTCAATGCCTCTGCTGTTGTGCTCCCTGAAGAAGATAGTTTGTCCGGCCTCCTTACTTCATAATTCACAAGAGCAGCAGACACCTCATTGTAGTTAAGAGATTTTCTTTCATTGATCAATGTAAGAATAAAGTTCTCGTACTCTTCTTCAGGAAGAGAATTCAATAGAATTACCCCCTTATCCTCTTCATCGATCTCCACATCCACATTAACTAGATTTGTAAGAAGCTTTGTGTAGCTATTTATGTATTTGTCTATGAAGATTCCCCTCTTCATCTAGAAATGATAAAGCCTTCCTCTTCAACTACAACCGCGATTCAATGCTTTTCGTCAGATATTTTTCCTCTAGGATCTCTCACAGCTGCCATGCAATTTTTTCATACAACACATGATACTTGATGTCTTATGTCAAACAAGACCTGATTAAGCCACAGGCTGTCTGGATCAACTTGTCCCAATCTTCTTCAGTAGTAGAATCACGCTTTTTCTCCAAATGTAGAGTGTTTTTGAGCTTTGATGCCGTCAATGCATCCATCACCTCACATCTCCACATACTGAAATTGTTCTTGCCGTCGAACTTCACCACATCAATCCATAATGGATGTGGATTCATGAATTTCATCATAGATGTACTATTTCCAGCTATCTTCTCAATTGATTTCTCAAACAATGCAAAAGCAAACAGAGTTAGATAAACAAAGCTAGATAAAGATAGGATCTTTACCTCAAAGCGAAACTCTCGATGAGTTTCTGAAGCAATCTACTCCTCTGAGTTGATTCCTCGAGAAATCCAAATATTGTTTTGAGATCGACACGATCCCACAAACAGTCCCAATGCTCCTCTGAGATCGACACACGATCTCCGCCAAACAGCAACCAATGCTCTAGAAATCGACACACAATCCCACGACGAATCTGGGATGCTCTGATACCACTTATTGTGTGCGAGGTAACAACCAATGAGGAATCTACCAATAGAGATAGACGCCCAGAGAAGTACCCACATGACAAGAACAGAGAAATAAGAGAGAAAGCAAACCAACACAGTATTTAATGAGGTTCAACAATTTGCCTACGTTCTCGGGGTAAGGGAGAGAGATTTTATATATTCAACAATCAATTATAACTTGTTCCTTGCTTCAAGGAATTTTCAAGGGAGATGGGATACAAGAGCGATACAATTCATAAGGGCTCTAGCCCATATTTATAGCCAGAGAGTCTCAAGGATTTAGAAAACCCCAATTGGATTTGACCCCAAAACAGAAAATGAGTCCAAATCATGAAAGGATAACAAAACGCGTCTATCGGTCGACCGGCCAGTCACTGACCCTTGTCCTCGGTCGACCAGCCCGGTCGACCGGGACCAACCGAGAGCTAGCTCATGTCAGTCAGTCGATCGCTCCGGTCGACTGTTCCATTGCCACGGTTGACCGAGCGGTCGACCGAATTCTGTCTTTGCCTGCAACGAGTTCCTGTTCTTACTCCTTTTGACTTTCGATCTATGCGCTATCTTTCTCAATAAGTTTAAAAAACTCTTCCGATGTCTTTTATCTCCTCTATCTCCTCTCTCCCTACAATATTCTTGAAAATTTTCTTCTAGAACGATCTCAAGTCAACATTCATACTTTTTACGTTTTTCTCAACTGAAATTGGAATTTCTATTTAATATTGATGTCAGACCAATGTATTGACAGAATCTGGGTAATCCTTGGAGTAAATAAATCGATATAGATAGGCTAATGTGATCAGTGATATTGAGAGCTGAAATCTAAAGAAATAAATTAAATACATTAAGAAACTTGAACGAGTAAGTTTGATAGTAAGATACAATATTGGAAATTAGAACACGTATATAAGACTATTATGAGTATAACTTTGGGAACTAAATTGGTAAACCAATGATTGAATAATAACTCATTGATGTAGATTTCGATTAATACATGTGATGATAGATGTGTGCGTGTGTGCGTATCTATGTCTATTACATGCCACATGACATTCATAGGTATATTACGTGAAGTACGAACCTTCGTAAACTAAATTAAAGTGTATATCGGCAAACAAACTATTACTCTAATCATGATTAAGTGATACGAAATTAAAATGGGCAATAAACTTATGTACGAGACTAATTATCGCGATCCATGATTATTACATAAATAATTACTTGAGTATAGGTATGAGCCAGTTATTACCACACTCTAATAGTGATAGATCATATGATACATGTGTTCTGAAAATTTTATGAATTTAAATGTGCATGATATATTGGTGATATGTAAAGATAAGTAATGTGATAAAAGGCCTGACAATGATAACGTGAACTAGAACCCAATCCATATAAAGAAAGTGAGTATATCACTACAGTGTAGCTTGTAACATTATATATGTATTCATATATAGTGATTCATATGCATTCTTCAGTAATAGAATTAACAAGATGGAAAGCAAACTATGGCAATCAGTTGATATATATATATATATATATATATATATATATATATATATATATATATATATATATATATATATATATATTATAGGCTGTTTAAAAATCACTGAAGACTAGTCATCAAAAAGTAGAATCCAAGCTCCAGACGCAAGGCTAATCATCGCCACCAGCGCAGTACCAAGACGCGAGGGTTGAAACCCGCGTCTCAACATCACTATAAGGACCAAGATGCAGAGTGTGAGAGCCACGTCTCAGCATTATTGCAGTACCAAGACGAAGAGTTCAAAGCCCGCATCTCATGTGAAGCTTGACGTAGAATTGGAAGCTCGTGTTTCTCAAGTATCACCTCAATAGCAAAACGCGAGGCCCAAAGCCCGCGTCTCGATTATAACTGCCCTCATTACTGGATCAATTACTGCCCACGTAATGAGGGAGTTAACCCCCATTATGGAGTATTTTTACGGGACACTTTTACCCCGGAAGCCTCTATAAATAGCCTAGTTTGCTATAGAAGAGGGGTTGGAAAAATCTGATCAGAAGAACTTTAGTTGTAAGCCGTAGAAAGACTAAGATCTCTAGCTAAAAAAAGAGAGTCCAACTCTTCTAACAACTTGCTGCGTACAAGTTTGTTTTTGCCTACAATCTCTTTAAGATTCTTATTGGATAGAAGCTGTGTTACTTCGTCCACCATCTAAAGAGAGGATTCAAGAGATCTTCACGTTCACCCGGTCAATGGAAAACAAGATTCACTTTCCATCGCTACATCAACAACCCGGCATTAAACAAAAGGGAGATTTGAGCTTGAGTATCTCCCCTCTCCTGTAAAAGGATTATTGATCCGCTGTAATTTTTTTACCATCAAATAAAGAATTTACCCCTCAATCTTAAATTTTTTTCCTCACCAAATAAGAGATGGCAACTCTGCTGGGGACTTCTTTCTCTACCGATGAGCAAGTCGTGGCGCAAGATGACGTCACCTACATGGGAAAAATAGTCGAATCACTCATTGTCGAGTTCGATCAGGCAAAGTATAAAGAGTTCCTCTCTTCTGGCTCCAAGAGCTCTAGAGCGCACAGTACCGCAAGGTCTCTTCGAGGACCCGCGCTCCAGTTCACTCTGAGATCCCTTCAGATACGACTGACAAGAAGAGTACCATGGCTAATCATATCACACGTAATACCTGCATCAACGTCTCCCATGAGACCCGCGAGGTTAGCGTTGCTGATATTCAGTCCGTTCATTCCCATCCTCTTCCTCAGTTTTAGGTCATCGGGAGTTCCCATCAACCCGTATGGCGTAACCGGAATGCTGAGCGACGACAGAGATGACGTGCGCGTCAACTGCAGGCGCAAAAAGCTGGAACAATTCCTGTCCAGCAGATACAGAACGCGAGCCTCAAGCCCGCGTTTCTCCTGAACCATGTCAGACGCACGAAGTCTGCGTTTGGAGACCTAAACGCGAAGTCCACCAGGCCTGCGTTTCTGAAGCTCCACTTCCCAAACGCGATGTTCAGCAGTGCGAGATCCGTACCTTTTTTCAGAGACACAAGGCCCACGTCTCCCCAATTAGACGCGAAATTGAGAAAATTCGCGTATCTTGACTGTCACTAGTTAAACGCGACAACCAGCAACGCAAGGTCTATATCCCCTCTCAGCAGAGACGCGAGGCCTGCGTTCTCAAGCCGAAATGCGAGAGCCGCGTCTGTCTTACAGGACGTGAGCTCCGCGTCTCAGAACCCTGCGCTCAGCTTTGCGATGTAAGGATAACTCTCAGATGCTGAAAAGCCTGCCCGAGGCTGATCTCTTTGGTCCTCCTCCGACAGATCTAAGAGATTATTTGATGAAGAAAAGAAGTGATAATCAGATCACTCCGTCTTGTTGCTGTAAGCAGCTCACATGGCGATGCTCTCTGGATGCCGCTGTAGCTTATATACAAGCAAATAGTTGGTGTTCAGTGATTAGTATCCAATATTGCATTTTTTACATCATAACTCCCATGCATAATACGAATAAATAAGTGAATTTTACTCCTCTTCTCTACATATTTGCAGGTACACACTTAAAGGAGAGTTAGCCAAATTAATTACCTTAATTAAGCAATAATTAAGGTGATTAGTTAAAGATTCAAGATAAAGCCAAATCCAAACCAGATCTAGAGAGATCTGCGCAACAAACTCAGAATCCAAGTAGTCCACGTGGCTAACCAACTCTCAACTGAACTGTACCAGAAAGATCTGGACCAACGGCCCAGATCTGGCCGCAATCCCGCGGCAATCCGCGGCAAGATCATGGCCGTTGAGCCCCGGATTTTGTGGAAACAACCTTGCTTCTGGATGCTTCTCAGTTCTCCTATAAATACCTCACTTGGACCTGCGAGCTGGGACTGATCAGAGAGGAGAGGAGATTAGTTCATTAGTTGTAATTTTCATGTATTTTCTCTAGGTTTATTTCTTGTAGATCCCTCTTCTTCTCTATCCCTAGATTTCATTACAAAAGAGAGTGATTGTGAGGGAGAGAGCTTGTAATGATCAATGGTGACAATTGAAGCTATGCAAGGATTGATCCATCCTCCATTCCTCTACTTGAGTTTGATTCTAGTTTCTTGCTTTCTTTACATGCTTTCTTACTTGCTTTCTTTATTTCATGCAATTTACTTCAATGCTTTGTTTAGTTCTTTAATGGCTTCTTGTAGCTAGATTTTCATTCCATGTACTAGCTAACCACTAGCTTAGCCTCTTCACTACTCATGGGTGATTGCTTTTGTTAACCTTGCAAGTGTATGATCTTCTCTTCTCCGATGGTTAAACCACCATCTTGCAAATGAGAAAGTAATTAGGTCAACACGCTAGACGAATCCATAGCCAACGGAGTGACAACGTTAGGCAAGCTTTCATTATCAAGGAGTTTGGTAAGTCTTGGCAAGTTAGCAAGGTAAGCTAGTCATGGATTGCTTTCTTTAAGTTTCTTGTTCTTTTCTTGTGAATACCACATCCACACCACTTCTTGATTTCTTTTCCACTTCCACATGAACATATCCATCCTCTTTTGGTTTCTTTTGTATTTGCTTCACTAAGTTTATAATCAAGAGAAGAATACTAGTTTTATCACTTCACTACCATACGTGTAAAGCTTCCATCGCTAGCTCTTCCCGTGGATTCGACCCGTTGAGCCAACGCTATAACGGTAGTATCGTGGGTATATTAAGCACATTTAAGCATTTCAATTGATTCATAGATAATACATATTTTGAGTGCTACTTCCCAACACGATCATTCAGACGATTGACCTCAACCTCCCGATCAGCCAAGAAGCGTCGCTCTCACAGAAAGGGAGCCTTCTCTGACATGGGGTACCCTGAAGTCACTGCAAACATGGTAAGCAGAAGTAGGAGAAAACAGCCGACAGTCAGCTCTGATGAGTCTGACACAGAACCAGAAGGAGTGTATCGACATACTCGCACTCGGACTGGTGCGGTCGCCCCGATCAACTACAGTGCCCTAGCTCGAGACATTGAAGCAAATGAATCACATTCCGCCGTTGCAGAATCGCAGGCCTCGAACACTTCCATAGAGAAGGAAGCCTTCGTGTATATGACAAATACTCCTCAGGAGACAGCCAGGCGCTTTGAATAACAAGCCCAGGTTCAGAGGGAACAATTCGATATGATTTGTGCTCAACAAGAATTCATCGATTCCCTCAAGCAGATGCTTGCACAATTGCTTGAAGACAAGAGGAAGTCAACCGATAAAACTTCTTCTAAGAAGACTAAAGGCAAATAGAAAGAAGGAGAAAGCTCATCTTCTGTACATATTGAGGAGAAGGAACAATTTAATTTCGAGTCGTCTAAATCCTCGTCTAAAGAGGAAGGCAACCCTAAGAATAGGGGTATTCATTCTAAAAGAATGAGTCAATTGGAGCAGCGTCTGGAAGCCCTTACCAACTAGAAAGGCCTCCAAGAAGCAGAAGTGGTTCAGCCATATCCGGCCGAGTGGGATCTTATCCCATACCCTCCTAAGTTCAAAACTCTAACCCTACAGACTTTCGACGGCAATGGTCACCGAACCAATATATCTACTACTTCAAGTCTCAGAAAAGAAATGTGGTAGATAATGATGCCATCTTGGCACGTTTGTTCATCAGCACTTTAAAAGGGCTTGCCTTTCAATGGTTCATGAAACTCTCAGAAGGATCCATTATAAACTGGGGTGAATTGTAGAAGCTCTTCCGGACATGCTTCTTTGAAAATGACTCGGAGATTACAATGCCCACTCTCCTGGCCACGAAGCAGCAAAAGGGAAAGTCAGTCAAAACATTTGTGGAAAGATTTCAGAATATGGCACTCTGATGTCCCAGCGGTATGACCCAGGCCACCCTGGTAGAAACATGCCGCCACTACCTACAAACTTCACTCCTAGTTCAAATAAATGTTGCGGAAAGCCGCACCTGGAAGAATTTGGTCCGGCAAGGTGAACAAGCTGAAGAAATTATAGTAAGGTTAGGGCAGAAGAAAACAAACCCAGACCCGAAAAGTCGACAAGGCGCATGCCAGAAACATCTTTTCAATCAAAAAGAAAAGATAATTTGGCGATGGAGACAAAATCTCCCATCAAAACTCAGCCGGTGAGAGGAAGTGGTTCTTCAAGTCAGCCACGCGCCAACAAGCAGTATTCTTTCAAAGACGAGCATGTTAATTCGTTATTCAAGTTACTCAACAAGAGCAACAGATTGAAGCTTCCTGAAGTTAGACGTCCTAAAGAAGTTGGCAAGTCTGATAATCCTATCTACTGCCTGTATTATAGGATGCTAGGGCACTCCACCAAGAGCTGTTACGTCTTCAAAGACATCCTTCAAGCTCTGATTGATGCAGAAGTGCTAAAACTCCGTCCAGAGCAGAAGAAAGTGGCGGCTAATATGACATCATTTCTTCAGTTTGGAAAATAGCCTCCAGCACCGTCCGGAGTAGTTACCATCTCAAAAGGGGAATTAAGAATGATCAATACGGACCCGTATCATCAACAAGAGAAGGGTCTTGTACCTGTCCCCACACCTCAGGGAGAAATTATGTGGGTTCATCGACCTTGTGGAAGGCCAACAATGGACTACTGTTACCAATAGAAAGTCCAAAGGTAAAGAAAAAGCTTCGTCCAACAACGTGGTATGCGCTTCTTCCCGGGAAGCAGAAACAGCTGTTCCCTCAATAACTGATTTGGAAGAGGAGATAATCGTCCTTACCACAGAACTCAATAAACCGCTCGTGGCAGAAACTCGTTCGGATCAGTCATACTTAAAGAAGTATGACAAGATGGTGGCAAGCTCTCCTAAACCTATTACAGAATCAGCCAAGCCCTCCGCAAAACAACCGGTAGAGAAGTCAAAAGAGCTTCAGTTTTTCAAGGCTCTCCCAAAGGACAACGGGGAAGGATCCATCACACCTTACCGCTTTAACGTCCTGGCTCAATTGGCCAATATCCCAGCCAAAATTACCCTTTACGAGCTCCTGAGACTATCAAAGTCAACAAGAGAAGCTCTGAGGGAAGCCCTAGCTAATGCTGAGATTTTCATGGCCCAGATCCCGACTAGATCACAGAAGGAAGATGAAGAAGACTGTCTCCATACCTCCCAAAATGCTCCCCGCATCACCTTCACGTCAGATAACATGCAAGTCAGGGGAAAACATGATCGGCCCCTGTCTTCACAGGGTACATTGGATCGTCTGAAGTGAGCTGCATTCAGGTAGATCTAGGATCCGCGTTGAGCATCATGCCTCACCAGGTCATGCAGCACTTAGGGATCCCCACCCACCAATTGAGTGCCACCCAGACTACCATCTATGGTTTCAACGCCAATGGTACGCACCCAATGGGGAAGATCTAGCCCAGAATGATGATCAGGGACACGGACAGGCAACCTACTATCTGAGCAGGACCATGATCGGAGCCGAACATCGGTATAACCCGATCGAAAAGGAATGTTTGGCGTTGGTGTTCGCCGTTCAGAAAATGCGACACTACTTGGTGGGCCAGACTATAAATGTTATATCAAAGGTCAACCCTTTAAGGTTGCTTATGACGAAGCTATCGTCGCTAAATGGTCGACTAGCAAAATGGGCCACACTGCTCTTCCAATATGAGATGCACTTTCTATCGCAAAAAGCCGTGAAGGGACAAGCGGTGGCAGATTTTCTGGCTGAACATCCAAATCCAAGAGTGATCGAACTTAACGAGGATCTCCCAGATGAGATCGCTTAAGTTTGTCAGACCCAGACGTCTTTCGAAGGACAGATATGGCAGCTCTTCTTCGACGGTGCATCAAGAACAGGCCCACGAGGGCATGTCGTAGCAGGAGTGGGGGTAGTACTAGTCTCTCCATAAAACTACGTGATCACTCGAGCATTCTCATTAACCGAGCCATGCTCCAACAATGTAGCAGAATACAATACCCTCCTGATTGGAATGCAAATCACCGATGAGATTGGCGTTAAAAATCTCGAAACATACAGTGACTTTAAACTCATCGTTAACCAAGTTCGCGGGGAGTACATAGTCATACATGAAAACTTATACCCTATTATAATGCAACTATTCACATGGCCATGAGGTTCAAAAATTTTTACATTGACCATGTACCACGCCAGCAAAAATGCGCACGCAGATGCACTGGCATCTCTCGCTGCCTCTTTAGCCCTTCCAGCTGGGGTAGTAGAAAAAAATACTTGTGTACAGCCACGACTTGTATTGCCCAATAGTCATTTTTGAAGATCATCAAAAGCCGACAGGAGACTGTCAAGCTAAAGAAGCTCTTGAAACTTCAATAGGAGCAGAGCCTAGGGATTGGTGATTCCCCTACATCGACTATGCATTGTAAAGTATCCTGCCTGATGATCCTAAAGAGGTGGCTGCCATTAGAAGGAAAGCTCACAAATTCTACTATAATGCGATCACGCGAACACTGTATCGCTGATTACAGGATGGGATACTCCTCCGCTGTCTGTCACAAAGGGAAGCACAGAAAGTACTCAAAGAAGCGCATGATGGCATGTGTGGAGCTCATCAGCTTGGTCCGAAGCTTGGGGATCGACTCCGAAGACTAGGATATTATTGGCCTAAGATGATCCCGGACGCCATCACTTCGCTAAACGATGTCACGCCTGTCAGGTCCATGGTGACTTCATCCATCAAGCACCAGGATATCTTCACTCTAAAACCTCAACCTGGCCATTTGAGATGTGGGGAATGGACGTGGTCGGCCCTATCAGCCTACATTCATCCAAAGGACATCGGTTCATCTTAGCTATAACCGATTACTTTTCCAAATGGGCTGAAGTTATTCCCTTGAGGGAGGTAAAGGCATCTGACGTGATCAAATTTGTTAAACATCACGTCATTTACTGTTTTGGTGTGCCATGATGGATTGTTCATGATAATGGGCCCCAGTTCGTCAGCCAGGCTTTTCAGAGGTTTTACAACAAGTTCAGAATTCAGAGTATGTCCTCAACGACATACTACCTAGCCGCTAATGACCTCGCAGAAGCTTTCAACAAGACTATTGCGAAACTTCTCAAGAAATTCGTCTCAAAAAGCCAACGCGAGTGAGACGACAAGTTAGGTGAATGCTTATGGGCCTATCGCACGACAGTTCGAACCCCGACGAAGGCTACACCTTTCTCCTTGGTGTATAGGTGTGAAGTTGTGCTCCCATTAGAAATCCAAATCCCATCTCTACGTGTCGCCTTGGCAACCGAGATGACAAATGAGGAGAAGCATCGACTGCGACTCTAAGAACTGGAAGCGTTAGACGATAAACGCCTGCAAGCTCAACAGCAAATCGTGCTCTACCAAGCTTGAATTACCAGAGCCTTCAATAAGAAAGTTAAGGAGCGAACTTTCAAGAAAGGTGACCATGTCTTAGCCATCAGAAGACCTATGGTGATGACGCATAAGACCAAAGGAAAATTTCAGAAATGGGAAGGACCATTTGTAGTAGAGTCAGTCTACTCAAATGGAGCATATCGCCTCAAAACCTCAGATGGTGATACGCTCATGATGCCAATCGACGACAAATTCTTAAAGAAATATTATCCTTGATGGCACTCTTCTCCTAATCAGGTTAATACTACACCTCTAACCGAAACTCCAAATCCAAGATCAACGCCAAGGAAAGCTTTCTTCCTCTACTGGATCACATCATGGTCAATCAGCATCAAGCTAATCAACCGCTGGTTACATCATGATGCATAATGTAAATATTGAAGAAGGAAAAAAAATGCAAAACTTCAGTTTTAGTTTAGTTACTCTTCTACTGACATCTGACGCCTCTGATGGCTAAGGATAGAGGAAAATATTGGTTTTCAAGTCCAACATAAGTCTTCAACAACTCATCATGCTGAGGGGAATAGCAAGGCTAGCCCAACTGAAACGGTAGTTGATAAAGGTGCACCAAATCCATTGATAGCTGAGGGTTTGCTAAAAATCCTAATGGACTTGGTCCCATCCTCTCCTCCAAAATCTCTTGCTAATTCTCACCTACAGAATGGTAGGGCTACAAAAATACTTGTGTTCATCTTCCTAATGAAATGAACTGGGACTTGTCAAGTTAATATTAAACCTCTGACAAATCAGATTTTCCAATCCCCAGTGAATTCAGTCAAGTTAATCATAATCTCTGACAACAAAACTCACTAGTTAGGAATCATCGCTGTTAAGTTTAATACTACACCTCTAACGGTAAATTTTCCATGTCTCGGGAAATCAATGATTGTCATGTTAATATTAAACCTCTGACAGTTCATTTTACTCTCCACCCAAAATTCCCTACCAATTCTCTTCCATAGAAGGGTAAATCCACAAATGCAATCATTGTTATGTTAACAATATACCTCTGACAATGAAAATTTCTAATACTCCCCAACGAGTGCAAACTTCACTTGTCTTCCCTCCACATGGGATCACAAGTCTTTAAATTCTTGTCAAGTTAAAATTAAACGTCTAACATTCCAAACTTCACTTGTCAATTCTCATCAATAGAATGACAAATCCTCAAGATTGTTTATATCGCAAATCAACCACTATCAAGTTAACACTACACCTCTGATATTCCAAACTTCACTTGTCAATTCTCATTAATAGAATGACAAGTCCTCAAAATTGCTCATATCGCAAATCAACTACTGTCAGGTTAACACTACATCTCTGATAAATTACTGTTAAATTTAATACTACAGCTCCAACAGTGATTAAATTGCTACAAATTCAATATTAAACCTCTGATAGTCAGTTTCACACAGACTTCCATATCGAAGCTGAGATGAGCGATGCTAAGTTTAACATCACACATCTAGCGTCCAGTTCATTGCTAAGTTCAACAATACACCTATGACAATGACTTCCCCTCAAACTTTCCTATCAAAGTCGAGATGACCAATGCCAAGTTCAAAATTACACCTCTAATATTACCTTCACTGTCAAGTTTAAAATTACACTTATGACAGTGATGTTTTCAGTCTTCTCAAATGAAACTGAAATTCCCGTTGAGTCAAGTTAATATCACATCTCAGACCTACATTCCTGTCAAGTTAATATCATATCGCTGACAGTAATCTTGAATTCCCGAAATGGAATTTTCTCAACTTTGACTTGTTAAGTTAATTATCGCATTTCTAGTAAGTCAAGAGTCCCTGCTTCTATGTGTCTGATTTTCAAAAAAAAAAGAAATTCAAGACGTATAAGAAGACAAGAAAAAGTGTCACTTTTATTAATATTCAAACACATGAAAGTGATACAAGACGCTCTCTTATACAAATAAGATTGAGTGTTACAATAAAGGAGTACAAAGAAGTCCCTCTCTCTCAGCGAAAGGTTGCACTCACTCCTCAAGATATCTACACCATTCCAAATACAAGATGTTCGAAAGAGCATCAAAGAAAGGTTCTTCTCTTCTCCCACTGAATCATGTCACGGTTGATCAGTTTTGAGACGATCGGATGCTGGTCACATCATGATGCATGATGTAGACATTGAAGAAGCTCATCACTCACCGAGAACAAGGGTGTTTCTCAAGTTCAAAATGCAGAAGAATATTCTGATTCCACCCGACCAACTAGTATGGGCTGTAATCTTTCATTGATGAATATCTCCACCACCAGAAAGTCAACTAATGAATATGGGTTTTTCGTCGATGTCACTTCTGGGGATAAGATTGGTGAAGGGAGGATCCGAGATCTTACAGGTGGCGTCCTCTTTCCCGTGACTTGCAAGAAGACCATAACTACCACCATACCCACTGTGACCATGACAAACCCGGGGTATTGTTGGTGCGTCATGTCCTATAAGGCCTTGACGGATATCATTAACCGTGTGAATCCTCCTCGCCCATGAACAGGAGCTTTGATTCCCCGAATGCTCGCCAATTGAACAAGCTTGCTGGTCGAAATAATCTCCCAAAGCCCAGCAAAGATGCGGAAGACTGACTGAAACTGCCAGAACCTGCAAGAAGCAAGAAACTGAAGAGTTAAAATTCTGTTAAGGCAGAAAGTAAAAGCTGAAGGACAGACGCAGTTGAAGCTGTGAACTTCAAACGCGGAGTTGACCAGTACAGATCTGAACGCAGTTTGGTTTAAGACCCGAGTCTGAGATAAAAGACGTGAGGTAACCCAGCCGCACCCGCGTTTGAAAAACATGGGTTGCCACATTTAAGTCCAGAGATCTCGAAAGAATTAAAATTCTTCAAGTCAACAAAGCTCGCATCTCAAGTAGAGAGTTTATCACGCTCGCGTCAAAGGATTCGTGAGTTAGAGTTCAAAGTCAATGAGCTCGCGCTTCATCAAGAAGGCTAAAAGACGCGACTTCCGAATACGGGCGCATCAATCAGATTTCAAGAGAAGTTCAAGAGATCGAATTTCTTCGATGGACAGAAAACAGAAACTCGATGAGACTGAGTATTTCATGGCGACAATTGGTTCCTACCCGGACAAGAATTCTCTAGAAGTTGAACTTTATGCATCAAGACTCGGCCGGTAAAATCACTTAAGGCGATACTTTTTGATCCTGAAATCACTTGACAGTGATAATCTTAGGAAAAGATTAAAGAAAAATATGAAAGCTTTGAGTTCTTGCTGCTCATTAGAACATATCCCCTTAAAGGGAAGAAAGACAAATCAAGACAAAGACTCTCAGAGCGCATGCTCTCAAAGGGAAACAGTTCAGATAATGAGCTGTTAAGGGGATGAGGCCTATTTATAGGCAAGCAATAAGGCTTACACTTAATGGCATAAAAATCAAAGCCATCAGCCTTAATTCCTGCACGAACATCAAAATCCAATGAGAAGCTGATGCGTGGATTGCCACTTTGGTAAACATCAAAAAACACAAGTCCCCAATCGTCAACGCCGACTTGGCATTTAAAGATCCAACAAGATCTTTAAAACGGGTTGCATGTGACGCTTAGGATACTGCATCAGGCGCATACTCAGAGGTCACTCCACAAGTCCGCGTCCTTTCATAAACCTGAGGGTTGCGTTCCTTTTATTCCTATTGAAGAAGCCACAACCGCGTCTCCTGAAGTAGTTCAGAGCCGCATCTCCTCAACAAGATGGAACCACCCTCCATGACTATTCAGACTCGCACTTCAAAGTTTGCACCTTCCCAAGGGACCTGAGTTGCGTCTCTATTGAGTCAGAGCCATGTCCCCATCAACTAGCTGAGCCCCACGCGTTAGTCCTGAGGAGCCCAAAATCGCGTCCCTCCAAAGGTCGCGTCTCTTCAGCAAGGCTAAAGTCGCGTCTAGTCAACAGGGTAAGAGCTGTGTCTTCACTTCAAAGATCGCGTCCCTCCAGAGGCCGCGTTTCTTCAAGCAAATTAATAGATGCGTCCCTACTCCGAGTGAGGACTGCATCTCTAAAGCAACATGACCCCTGCGTCTACAAGATTTGCATCTAGTCATTACTTCTACAATCAGTTCAATAGTACACTGGCACAAGCACACGATTGTCTACCCCTGGTTCAACAGTACACCAACAACCAGCTCAGAGCACTGAGGAGGTCTGGACCGCGTATCTAGACACTCACCGCGATCATCTCTGGTGGCTTCAAAGGGTTTTACAGTACACTCACGAAGACAACATTCCAGATAGGATCAAGCTCAGGGCATCTCAAATGATTGTCACTCCAATCATGAGAAGTATGAATTCAACCAGTGTCCAAAGTATTTTGAAATCCGTCCCAGTCAACCGCGGAATATCGAAAACTTTGGAGGAAGTTTTGTAGGCTGTGTGAAAATTGTTAGCCCAGAGGCCTTCCACTCTAGTTTGGATGATGATTAACTCATGTAGTTATATTTACTAATAATCTTGTGATTTTAGTTTCAGATCTTTTAGCAAGATATTAGTTGGTGATTGCTTCAACAAGATGGTTTTGAAGCCTTTCACATGATAATTCCAGAGCCCGAGCATCAAGATCATACATTACCTTGCTTGTTGGATCACGGTGTTTTGGACCGAGTCGGCTTGAAGATGAAGATCGTCAAGAAGACTTAGGTATCATAGAGTTTAGTGTGTTTTAGATCCATTTGTAAATATAAGAATAGTTGATATGCTCAAGTGCACTTACACACCGTTTTATGTTTGGATTTTGATTTTCATGAATAGTTTAGATCAAAACAAGTTTAAATGGTTTTTATGTATATTAGATGTGTTCAATATACATACATACTTCATATCTTAAACAAACTTATTTTGATATGTCTATTCATGAGTTTCCTATAGAGAAAAATCCAAGTTTGATAAAATACAGTTTTTGTTTTTTGGTAAAAATGATAAGACACAAAAATAGTTCAAATTGCTTGATATTTGAGTTGAAATTTTTATCACATGTTTATATATCAATGCAAAATGTTGAAACTATTTTTTGGGATTTTTAGAAGAGATAAAAGAATTTTTTAAAAAAATTATTTTTACCCAGTTTCTGACCCAGATTGTGGCTGACAGGCCAGGTCGGTCGACCGTCCGGTCGACCGACGTGCACAGCCTTGTGCACGTCTGGCAGACACAGTGGGCCGGTCGACCAGGCGGTCGACCGGACCAGAGCTTTGCTCTCTATATCTAGGCGGTCGACCGGGCGGTCGACCGGGTTGCCCCGACGGTCATATTTATGACCGTTGGCGGTCGACCGGCCGGTCGACCGCAAGCCACGGCTAGTTTTCTTTTAGGGCTATAAATACCCCATCTCTTTGGGGATTTTGACAAGACTTTTGACAAGAAATATTTCCTACTTTCTTAAGTGTTTTTAAAAGATTTCAAAAGTGTTTTTAGGCTTTAATCTACCAATCTTATTTGTTTTAGGTTTTTGAAAAAAATCAAAGAAAAGAGTATTTTGGGAGATTTGTGTTTGTTCTTCATTTCCATTATTTTCAAGAGTTTTTCCAAGATTATTTCTTTGAGTTTTTGTTTTCCAAACACCTAGTTTTTCACACTTGAGCTTATCATTTATCCTATTCTATTAGGATCTTGTTTTGTGGAAAAGAGAGATTGTTTGAGGTTGTGGAAACCTCCAAGTTGTAAACCCTCCTTGTATTTGTGTATCCCTCTTTGGTAGAGGTTGATTGGAGTGGTGGTTTGCTCCCTCTTGGTAGAGGTTGAGATTGTGGTTTGCTCCCTCTAGTGTGAGGAGGAGTTGTTGTGTTTATATCCCTCTTCGGTAGAGGTGATTTGTGGTTGTTTGGCTACGGGCCTACCCCTCGGTTGTGAAGTGGTGTTTGAGAGAGGAGTTCGGTACTCCCGGTGTTGTACAAATCCTCCTCGGTGGGAGTATAGTGGATTAGAAATCCTTCTCGGTGAAGGCGGGGACGTAGAGCTAGGGGCTCGAACCTCGAAACATATCTTTGTATTTGCGTTTGATCCATTGTCTCTTAACCCTCTCTTTAATTGTGTTGTGCATAGCATCATTCATATCATTCATATCTATTTGCTTGTGTGGTGCCTTGCATTGTTTCATATTGCCTATATCATCTTTATATGCTTGACTTGTGTTTGTGTGTGCCTCACTTATACTTAACCACAAGAGATTCATATAGCACCTCAACCCTTATCTAGGGGAATCAAGAGGAGTTAGTCCAGAGCCCTTCACGGGGAATTCGGCTACACTTGTTGGTTGTATTAAGTGTGTTACAAAATAGTTTTTAGCTTCCGCATTTAGTTTCTAGATTAGCACTATCACCTATTCACCCCCCTCTAGGTGATTTCAATTGGTATCAGAGCCTACGCTCCTGATACTTAGGTTTAACAACCTAGGAGTGAGATCCTTGTTTGCTAATCTTCTTTTGCATTTGCATATATTTGTTTGCACACATATAGTTTGCACTCATGGACTTCATGACCCCACCTATGTTTGACCCTTCCAACATTGTTGTTTGGAAGACTAGGATGTCCATTTACCTACAAGCCCTAGGATATAAGGTTCACCTTGCCATTACCAAAGAATTCTACCTTAGTGATAGTAAGCATATAGGGGCCAATGCACTAGCCCTTGAGGCTATTAGAAGCATGCTTTCAATAGATTATCTTATTGTAATACCCCGTTTCCGGAATACGTACCTTGTTGCGTATTCAGCTTTTCGATCGTATTTTTCGTTTTACTTTCCGTATTTAACCAATTTTATTTTCAAATATCATTTTCTAATATATTAGATTTTATGTGATTTTCTGGAATTTTTTGGAATTAAAATGAATTTCTTCAAAACCGGTGTCGACCAGCGCCGCTGATCGATTTTCGGATTTTTATTTTCCAAACCGTTAAGAATTTTCCGAAAGTCCTTTAGACTTTATTAATGAGAATCATATTTCTTAGCTAAAGCCTTTTTCTGAGAATTTTCAGATTTTACGAAAATTCGTACGGAGTCGGTAAATTACTGATTCGGGAATTTTTATTTAAAAACTATAAAGTATCTCTTCAAACGGATTCCCCTATAAGTTTTAGTATATTATTATGGATTTTTAGTGAAAATTACGAGTCATTCCGAGATACTCGAAATTCGGACGATTTCGGTATTTTCCGAAATGTTTTCCGTGTACTTAACTTTACCCGGGAATCCGTGGTTTCAATATTTTAATTTTTCGAGTTAGAGAAAATATCTTCTTGTTTCATTTCTTTTCTTTTTCATTTCCTTTATTCTTTCCTTCCTCCACAAGCCAAAGGATTTCTATTTTCCAAAAATTCCAATCTTTTTCCACCTCTCCACTTTCCACACACTTCCCTCATTAATTTCCCTCCACCTCACCGTCCACATGGCAAATTTTGATTGGCCAAAGAGGACACCTCACACCCACTTGGCACATTTTGATTGGTCAAGAAAATATCTCCTCCCCTATTTGCAATTAAGCCCCTCTCTTTTATAATATTGCATCTCCTTTACAAATCCAAAACCTATTTAAACAAAATCCTTTACATTTTTATTCTTTTCTTCACTTCATCAAGAAATCAACTTTTGCAAACTCCCTCTCCTTCTCTAAAGCAAACCCTAGGTCTTCATCTCCTTCTCAAGTAACTACAACTTGGGATTTGGGATCATCCGCAAGATCGTCGGGGATCACTTCGGCGCTTTTCGTCGACCTCGAAATTCTTCGGAACTCGTAGAAAGCCCCAAACAACCGTTCGAAGTGAGTATTTTTACTCACCAAGATTAGTCTAATTTCTAGCATACTTAGATTTACCTATCTTGTCCATTTATATCATCAAAATCATATTTTTAGCCTATGAAAATCAACCACTCAAAAATCTGATTTTCAGAAACAGACAGCAGCATTTTTCAGAACTTCGGTCGACCGGCCCAAGGGGGGCAGTCGACCGATGTGCACAAACGTGCACAGTTTTGAGTAGGCGGTCGACCGGTTCACCAACCAGTCGACCGGCATAGGAAACCTGGAGCTCACGGCCCTGTATCGGTCGACCGGCAGTCGACCGATACACTCGACCGGCCAAACCTGGAGCTCACGCATTTTGTACGGTCGACCGGCAGTCGACCGGCACCCGACCGACCTTGAAAACCCCAGTCGACCGGCAGTCGACCGGAGGTCGACCGATAGGCTAATTCTGGGCCAAATTTCTGATTCCTTTTCTTTTTGAAATATGATCTTACCTTGATACACGTATGGTATGTTAGTCTTGTTTATGCTTCATAATTGATACCTCATGACATGTTACTTGATAGATCTCACCACTTATATTTCATGACTTGTTATCATGTATTCTCATGTTAGGATTTGTTAATTAATATGTATATCTCCACCTTATCATGCCATCACTTACACCAAGCATGATACAATCGACTTTTGTATAAAATAGACCAACTTACACATGGGTCGGGGGAAGACATGCGGATATCGATATGTGTTCGTGTTTACAGTGGCTTTTAGGAATGTTGTGCAACTCATGTTCCGGTCTGACCTGTGGGCCTCCAGGGGACCGAGGGGAGTGCTTGCTCCCTTTATTACTGGTACCATCCTGATAAGGGCATACATAAGTCCCTCCTGTTTGGCCTAGCGGCTGGCTTCCGTCACCAAGCAACGGAACAATCCTGGACCGTTATCCCGGGCATGTACGGGGTCCACTGTAAACATAGTTCGTCGATACAACCGCTGATTTCCATTAACCCCCTTGCTTTATTGGGATATGGATCTATGTGCTCTGGGACGCTGGGTCACATAGCTAGATATCACAGTAAGACAAGTAATAATAATAAGACGTTAATTGTAGATTATTGTTTTATGATCTTATCTCCTCATGCTTTGTTTACGAGCTAGTAGACATTTATTTTACTGTTCTGGTTTTTCCTATTCATACCACTTAGCCACTTGGCTATATTTTATTTACTATTATATGTCTTGATTCCTTGGATTTGCATATTCAGATTCTGAGGCTTGGAACGAAGTGGAGCCATCCACAGAGGACCAGGCTTATTTCAGTGAGCAGGTTGACCAACTCTAGATCCCTCGTGCCAGACTCTTCCTTTTGGCTCACGAGTCTCCATCTCTTACGTGAGCATCTTGTGTATATCTTTGTATATGTTCTTTTGGACTTGGTTGTGAAAACAAGACACTTGTAAAGTGTAACAGTTATCATAACTTGTATAACTTTGTATTTGTACTTTTATAGTTGGCATATGAATATACCACGCTTTGTGTTGTACTCTGATTTCTTGTTGTACTTTAATGCTTAACGTATCTACGTGGGGGTACCTTTTGACCTACGTATATACGTCGCAGTGACGTCCCCGTATCCGTGGATTCGGGGCGTTACACTTATGCTTGTTCTAACCTTGATTCCGCCTTTGCAGTGTGGAACAAGTTGACAACCACATCCACCTCCAAGCTTCAATTGCAAATTCAACCGGAGGAATCTAGTGGAGATGAATCCGAGCCACAACAATGCTATATGGTCCAAGGGAATGACTCCCTTGAGGTATACTCGGATACTCATCTAGATAGTGCTAGCTCTTCATTTGATGATCATGATGATATGGATGCCAATGCCTTGAATGAAGAGTTATCTATTGTTTGTGAAAACCTCCTTGAAAAATATAAAATTTTGAAAAAGAAAACTTGTAAATTATCAAAAGAAAATAAGGATTTGTTTTCAAAACTTGAGTTGGCTTTACAAGAGAAGGTTGAGTTTTCAAATGAGTGTGACTCCTTGAAAACTCAACTTGAACTTGTTTTAAATGAAAACAAGATTTTGAAAAATAAAAATGATTGTAATGAAGTTTTGAAGAAAAATGAGTCTTTAACTTCAAAACTTGATTTTGTTATAAAAGAGAATGTTTCTTTAAAAATAAAAATTGCTTCAATTTCAAAAGATTTAAATGATTGTTTAAAGAAAAATATTTTTTTTGAAAAATAATATTGATTCACATGTTTGCCATGCTAGTGTAGCTTCATCTAGTTCACACATTGCATGCCACACTTCTTCTTTAATTGAAAAAGATATATCTATGCTTAAAAGAGTGTTGATTGTTTGGGCTCCACTTTGAGCCAATGTGCCAAGAGCCATACACGTTTGAAAACTTTGTTTCGAAAGAAACAAGTTCCATCAATTATGCATGCACACCCCCCACGGCATACACATGCTCCTAACGGACACCATCATCACTTGTATGCTCATGTGTACACATGTACACATTGTGGACGTAAGGGCCACCTTGCTAAATTTTGCTATGATAGAATACATAATGTTAATTTAGCAAATAATTTTGTTTGGGTTAGAGAAGGGACTAACCCCCATGGACCCAAAAGAGTATGGGTACCAAAGACTACCCCTCTTGTTTATGATGTAGGTGTGGGCTCTCACATGACGTGAGAGTAGCGGTACCTTAGAGTGGATGCGTTCCGAGTTTCATGAAGACTACTATTTGGATGCATCACTTTCAAGGGAAGTTTGGTGGGAGGACCACCTTGTTTTGGAGTTATGGAGAGTTGCCTCATAGGTTTTGGTAACGGTCTCCTACTCCTTATTTATATCTATGCATGCTTTTCATGTTCATTATTTATAGCATGTTTTGTTGTTTATATGATCATTATGAAAATGCCATGATTATTAGACTCTTGACATACATGTATAGTATTTGAGACACCCATGTTTATATGGACCCATATTTAGTGTTCTCACTTTTGTTTAGCTATCATGTACATCATGAATCTAATGCATGTGTATTTGACATAACTATCATATGAGTTTTTGTTTTAATGCTTCATGTTTTGATTACTTGTTTAAATGTTAGTTTTCATTAAGACTAGGTATATATTTGTGCATATAGTGGGCCACAATAAATCTATATATGTTTGTACTTGAATGCTTATTTGTACCCATTAGATGTGCTAGTATAGTCTAGTTTTGATGATTCATGCATTTCAAACTTGTATTCTCATTTTTGGATTTGTATGTTTAAACTTCACGTATATGTCCATTTTATCCAAACTATTGATTATACATATACATCCTTTGAGCCACGTGCCTTCATGCATATATTTTTGTGGATTCATTATATTTTGGATATGTATGTATACTTTAGGTTGTATAAGACATACATATGCCTTGAAGATTAAATAGTTTTGATGATTTTCATATTTTAAGGAATTATTGAGCTTAATTGAATACTTTCATGATCATGATCTTCACATTTTTAATTATACACTCACCCTACTTGTTTGCTCATATTTTGTTTTCATGAGTCCTATATGTGCTTTATTCACTTGAGTGTTGAATATCATGTGGATTTCATTTTTCATGAAAAATATTTTTGTTTTATTCCTTGTTTGAAGGATTTCGTACTAGTTAACAAAATATTTCATTTTAACTAGTTCGTATTCTTCATTGTGATATGAGGTATACACTTGCTATTTTTGTTGTTTCAATTGATATTATTGAATTCCTTCAATTGGTATCAATATTAATCTTCTTGTATACTCATATGTGTTTATGTATGTATGCTTTCAATTCTAATAGTATCAATTTCTATTGGTATCTAATTTTTCATACATATATGTTTTATTTGTGCTTATTATATCCCTATATCTTGAGCACAAATTTTGTTTATGCTTAGCTTGAAAATTTAATGATTATCATTTTTCAATTGATTAGTTTTCAATTAGTTTTCATAAACAAGCTTATGCATGTGTTTAGTTTGTATTTCATAAAGGGGGAGAAAATTTGATTTTCATATTTCAATTGGTATTTGTATTTTCACTCCCTTACTTTATGATAGAAAATAAATTTTCAAATTGATATCATATGCTTAAAAAGAAAAATACTCTCTTTTGAAATCAAGATGTTTATTTGAATACTTCAAATTGGTATCTCAAAATTTTGTTTAAAGAAAATATTCAAAAGTTTTGATTTGTATTGCCTATATGCAAGGAGAGCTTAACATCTCTTCTACATATAGATTCATGATGAGTGTAACTTATATTGAGGAGCTTGACAACTCTTATTTATGTGGTACACGTGTGTAAGAGGAGCTTCACATCTCCTCTTATGCATTGCATAGTGTACGTTATGTGAATTAGGGCTTGTCATCCCTCTTTCATGTAATGTATCTATGTTGAGAAGCTTCACATCTTCCTCTTCATGAATGTATATCGCATATACCATTTATTGATCTATGTTCACTTTCAATTGGTATCAAGATGCTATCTTTGACATATATTTAAATTGATATCTTAATTCATTGTAACCCCTTATTGATATTCTTTTTGTTTTAGACAAAAAGGGTGAGAACATTGTTTTTATTGTTTTTTTACCCTCTTTGTTGATTCTTTGTTTCGAACAAAAAGGGGGAAAAATTTATTATTTTGCTTTTGCTTTTACCCCTTTATTGATGATTGACAAAAAGGGGAGAAAGAGTTGAGAAAGATGTTGAGTTTTATATGCATATTTATATTTTTGCATATATTAAGTTTAATTGGTATTTAGAGCATGTTTTGTTTTTGTAAATTTCATTTGGTATAAGAACATGTTTTATTGTTTTATGCATATCTATGCATGTTTCGTGTTTAATATTCATTGCATATTTATGTTTATTTGCTATGCATGAGTTAAGGGGGAGTTTCTTTGAAGCTTAACTTTAATCCATGCATATATAACTCCATGAGTTTTGTCATCATCAAAAAAGGGGAGATTGTTGGCCCAGAGACCTTCCACTCTAGTTTTGATGATGATTAACTCATGTAGTTATGTTTACTAATAATCTTGTGATTTTAGTTTCAGATTTTTTAGCAAGATATTAGTTGGTGATTGCTTCAACAAGATAGTTTTGAAGCCTTTCACATGATGATTCCAGAGCCCGAGCATCAAGATCATACATTGCCTTGCTCGTTGGATCACGGTGTTTTGGACCGAGTCGGCTTGAAGATGAAGATCGTCAAGAAAACTTAGGTATCATAGAGTTTAGTTTGTTTTAGATCCATTTGTAAAGATAAGAATAGTTGATATGCTCAAGTGCACTTACACACACGTTTTATATTTGGATTTTGGTTTTCATGAATAGTTTAGATCAAAACAAGTTTAAATGGTTTTTATGTATATTAGATGTGTTTAATATACATACATGCTTCATATCTTAAACAAACTTATTTTGACATTCATGAGTTTCCTATTGAGAAAAATCCAAGTTTGATAAAATACAGTTTTTGTTTTTTGGTAAAAATGAAAAGACACAAAAATAGTTCAAATTGCTTGATATTTGAGTTGAAATTTTTATCACATGTTTATATATCAATGCCAAATGTTAAAACTATTTTTAGGGATTTTTAGAAGAGATAAAAGAATTTTTTTAAAAAAATTATTTTTACCTAGTTTCTGACCCAGACTGTGGCTGACAGGCCAGGTCGGTCGACCGTGCAGTCGACCGACGTGTACAGCCTTATGCACGTCTGGCAGACACAGTGGGCCAGTCGACCGGGCGGTCGACCAGACCAGAGCTTTGCTCTCTGTATCTGGACGGTCGACCGGTTGCCCCAACGGTCATATTTATGACCGTTGGCGGTCGACCGGCCGGTCGTCCGCAAGCCTGTCAGGCTGACAGATCAGCCTAACGGCTAGTTTTCTTTTGGGGCTATAAATACCCCATCTCTTTGGGGATTTTGACAAGACTTTGACAAGAAATATTTCCTACTTTCTTACGTGTTTTTAAAAGATTTCAAAAGTGTTTTTGGGCTTTAATCTTCCAATCTTATTTGTTTTAGGTTTTTGAAAAAATCAAAGAAAAGAGTATTTTGGGAGATTTGTGTTTGTTCTTCATTTCCATTATCTTCAAGAGTTTTTCCAAGATTATTTCTTTGAGTTTTTGTTTTCCAAACATCTAGTTTTCCACACTTGAGCTTATCATCTATCCTATTCTATTAGGATCTTGTTTTGTGAAAAAGAGAGATTATTTGAGGTTGTGGAAACCTCCAAGTTGTAAACCCTCCTTATATTTGCGTATCCCTCTTTGGTAGAGGTTGATTGGAGTGGTGGTTTGCTCCCTCTTGGTAGACGTTGAGATTGTGGTTTGCTCCCGCTAGTGTGAGGAGGAGTTGGTTGTGTTTGTATCCCTCTTCGGTAGAGGTGATTTGTGGTTATCTGGCTACGGGCCTACTGAAATCACCTAGAGGGGGGTGAATAGGTGATAATGCTAATCAATGCACAATTTAAAAATAATGATGCAACAATCGCCCAAAACAAGACTAGAAGCCGAATTCCCCACAAAGGGCTCTGAACTCCTTCCTCGTGATTCCTCTAGATATGAGTTGGAGGTGCACAATGCAATCTTGTTGTATGAGCTAGTGATTGACAAAATGAATATGAAACAAGAGAGTATTGCAATGAAAATAGAGAGCAAGTAATAGAATCAATGAAAGTAAAGCAAGAAGCAAGAGCAAGTAAACCAAACGCAAACACGGAGAATTTTTCCTAGGTTCGAGCACCCAGCTCTACGTCCCCGCATTCCCCAGAAGGATTTCTAACCACTATAACTTCACAAAGATGTTACAAATACACCGGAGTACCCAACTCCACAATCTCAAGTACAAGTATCTCTTGGTGATCAAAAGACCACAAACTCTCTCTTGAAAAATCTCTTCCCTTACAAAATCCTTATAGAACAATGAGTAGGTTTGAAGCTCTTGTTTGTAAGTGAAAAAGAAAACTAAATCAGAGAGTTTTGAAAAACACTTCAGAAATGAGAGAGACTTTCAGCACAAAAATCAAGAAACAAAGCTCTTTTGAATGCCTTAAACTTTTAAAATTTTTGCAAATTTTTGTTGTAATCAACCTCTCCCTAAACACCCCTATTTATAGGAGATGGCTAGGGATTAAGGAGTAAACCAACTTAATGGTAATTAGAAAGTATTAGGTTCAGAAAATATCATTTAACCTTGTTTAAGAAAGAAAAAGACAAAAATAAACCATGTTTAAAAACTAGCCGTTATGGCTGAAACGACTCTCTTGGTCGACCGGTCGGTCGACCGGGGTTCAAATAAAAGAGCCGTTATAGGCTATCGGTCGACCACCCGGTCGACTGGGCAAAAACAGAGAGCAACTGCACTTCAGTCGGCCAGCCGCCCGGGCGACCGAAGGGCTCCGGTCGACCGCCCGTCGACCGGGAAAACGTGCACACATGCACGCACCCAGTGTCAGAACTCCGGTCGACTGAGCGGTCGACCGTTCTAACCTGAACTAGTGTCGGTCGACCGGCACAGGCCAAAACTGAGATTGAAATAGGATTTTGAGGAGTTTTGAAATTTTACCAAAATAGTTTTGATTAGAGATATATATAAAACATAAAATAGAGTTTGTAGGCAAGAGATTGTTTTTAAAAATATTTTGTACATATTTATAGGGAATATTTTTAGGAAAGACATGTGCGCAAAAACGTCTGTGTTGGATTATAGAGCTTCAAACCTATTCACTTTTCTTTAACAAAACTATAAAACTAAAAACAAATCTAATGAAGTCTTCTTGAGTCTTGAGCCTTGCAATGCCTTACTAGAGCCTTCTCTTCTATGTTCCTTCCTTGTTGTGCCATATGCCTTATTTGCTCCATGAACCTAGAAATTCTTGTAAAAGCTAAGCAATGCCCTCCAAACATGGTACTAACCTGAAACTTATCTTGAACAAATTTATTAGTACAAAATAGCTCTTATTTGTTTTGTTATCATCAAAACTCTAAATAATTGGAGAGTGTAACCTTTTGGGCCAACAATCTCCCCCTTTTTGATGATAACAAAACAAATAGGCTATGATAAAATATAGGGGAGGTGTAAAGCTCCCCCTCAAAATATGCTATATTAAACAAGAAAAAATAATTTAATTTGCAAGCAAAAACCATGAGACTAAAAACCATGAGGTATAAAACACTTGCAAAATACTTAAACTCAAATACAAGGAATCATAAAAATACTTCAAAAAGTCAAAAACCATATAAACTCATATGGAACCAAAACCATATGAACTCATATTTCCACATAAAAACTCATTCACCCCCCTTTTTGTCATACATCAAAAGATAAACATTTTTATTCAATAACACAAACATTAAGTTCACCACAAATGAAGGAAAATCTAGCAAAATCAAGTGGTTTAGTGAAAATATCGGCAAGTTGCAAATCCGTGGAAACATAATCAATATCTATATCACCTTTCTCAAAATGATCTCTAAGAAAGTGATATCTAATCTCAATGTGCTTGGTCTTACTATGTTGATTTACATTCTTAGTCATATGTATAGTACTAGTATTATCACAAAATATTTCTATATGGTTATAATGCAAATCATAATCAAGGAGAGTATGTTTCATCCAAAGGACTTGTGCACAATAAGCCCCCGCGGCAACATACTCCGCCTCGGCGGTTGAGAGAGCTATGGAATTTTATTTCTTAGAGGACCATGAAACAAGGCAATTACCAAGAAATTGACATGTCCCACTAGTACTCTTTCTATCTACTCTACAACACGCATAGTCGGCATCCGAATAACTCGTCATTGAGAAATCTCCAGTTTTCGGATACCAAAGACCTATTCCAATTGTTCCCTTAATATAACGAATAATGCGTTTTACCGCAATAAGATGGGACTCTTTAAGACACGATTGGAATCTAGCACAAAGACACACATTAAACATGATGTCCGGCCTACTTGCCGTCAAATACAACAAACTTCCTATCATGCTTCTATATAACTTAATATCAACACATTTACCTTGGTCATCCTTATCAAGCTTGGTTGTAGTTGCCATGGGAGTGTTGCAAACTTTTGAGCCTTCAAGTCCAAACTTCTTTACGAGTTCCTTTGCATACTTGGCTTGACATATGAAATTCCAATCTTGCAATTGCTTGATTTGGAGTCCAAGAAAGAAATTTAATTCACCCATGGAAGACATTTCAAACTCACATTGCATAACCTTTTCAAATTCCTTGCATAAAAACTAATTAGTAGAACCAAAAATTATATCATCCACATAAATTTGCACAATTAAAATGTCATTATCAACATGCTTAGTGAATAATGTTGTATCTACTTTGCCTTTAACAAATCATTTGAAATGAGAAAACTAGAAAGCCTTTCATACCAAGCTCTTGGAGCTTGTTTCAATCCATACAAAGCTTTATCAAGTTTAAAAACAAAATAAGGATGAACATGATCAATAAAATCAGGAGGTTGTTCAACATAAACTTCTTCATTTGTAAAACCATTCAAAAATGCACTTTTCACATCCATTTGAAAAAGTTTAAAATTTTTAAAAGATGCAAAAATTAGTGTCATCCGTATGGCTTCAAGCCGTGCTACGGGTGCAAAGGTCTCCTCAAAGTCAATTCCCTCAACTTGAGTGTAACCTTGGGCCACTAACCTAGCTTTATTCCTAATGACATTTCCGGACTCATCCATCTTGTTCCTAAAGATTCACTTAGTACCAATTATTGGTCTATCGTGAGGCCTAGGAACAAGGTGCCAAACTTGGTTGTGCTCAAATTGATTGAGTTCCTCTTGCATGGCTAGCAACCAATATGAGTCCCCCTCGGCTTCGAGGATGTTTTTGGGTTCAAAGTGAGAAATGAATGCAAAGTTACCACATAAGTCATAGAGTTTGCAGCGAGTTGTTACCCCTTTAGAGACATCACCTAAAATGAGTTCCTTGGGGTGATTTGTAGCGCATCTCCAATCTTTAGGAAGCGGTTGAGGGCTTTCCTCTTTATCCTCTTGAACATCACCAATGGGTTCTTACTTTTCTTCTTGAGCGGGTGAATTCTTCAAGGATAGTCTCTCCATGTCTTCACCTAATGGGTCAATCTCTACAACATTCTTAACAACCACATTAGATTCTTCAAATTTAACATGCATGGATTCTTCAATGGTAAGGGAAGATCTATTGAATACTCTATAAGCTTTACTAGTAGTAGAGTATCCAACAAAGATAGCTTCATAAGCCTTAGCATCAAATTTACCCAAGTTATCTCTAGTATTAAAACAAAACACTTGCATCCAAAGACTTTGAAATATGCAACATTAGGTTTTCTAGAATGATACATTTCAAAAGATGTTTTAGAAGAATTTTTACACAAATAAATACGATTTGATATATAGCATGTGGTGTTTACGGCCTCGGCCCATAGATATTGAGGGAGGTCATATTCACTTATCATGCTCCTAACCATCTCTTGAAGTGTTCTATTCTTTCTTTCTACAACTCCATTTTGTTGTGGAGTTCTAGGACATGACATTTCATGCTTGATTCCCTTTTCATCACAATAAGTCATGAAGAGTTGGTTAACAAACTCACCACCTCTATCACTCCTTATTTTCAAAATCGAAAAACCTTTTTCTTTTTCAACCCTTTTTCGAAAAATCTTGAAATGAGAAAAAGTTTAATCTTTGTGTTCCAAAAAGAAAACCCAAGTGAAATGGGAAAAATCATCAACTAAAATAAATGCAAATCTACTACCATTTAAACTTTTAGTTTTAGTTGGTCTAAAAAGATCCATATGAATTAATTCTAATGGCCTAGTTGACATGATATCCTTGACTGGTTTGAAGGAAGACTTGGTTTGTTTCTCAAGTTGGCATGCACCACAAATGCGGTCTTTCTCAACTTTAAGTAAGGAATACCCTTCACCATTTCCTCAGAATTAATCCTAGCAAGATGGTCAAAAGATGCATGTCCTAATCTTCTATGCCAAAGCCAAGAATTTTCATCAAAAGCATTCAAGCATTTAGTAGAACAATCTAAATTAAGCATGTCAATGATATAAACATTATTATCACGAAATCAATCATTGATTTTACAATCAAAAATCTTGCAAGAAGAATCATCAAAAATAATTTTAAGTCCACGGTCACAAAGTTGACTAATGCTAAGCAAGTTATGTTTCAAACCATCAACAAGAACAACATTTTCTATAATAGGAGATGCACCAATTTGAATGTTACCTATACCGATGATAGTGCCCTTGGAGTCATCTCCGAAGGTGACGGTGCCACCTTCAACGTACCTTGATAGGGTTGTAAAGTTGTTGATATCCCATGTCATGTATCTTGAACAACCACTATCAAGGTACCACCGCTCCTTACGTCTTGGAGTCTTGGTGTACCTACATCAAATAATTTAGGACTTGATTTTGGTACCCATATTTTCTCGGGTTCTAAAGAGTTAGTGTCATGAACCCATACAAGATTGTTTGTTCTATTTATTTGGTCATAACAAAACTTAGCTAAATGTCCATTCTTACCACAATAAGTACATCTATATACTCCACCATGTTTAAATGCATAGTGAGTGTGTGACTTGTGAGCATGTGTGGATTTAGCATGAGTGTTATGTGGAGTGTGAACATGATGAGTATTTTTAACAAGAGAAGCTTTAGCATGAGAAGTGTGCTTCTTAGAAAACATATTCTCAAGTTTCTTAGTATTAAAAGCACAATCCTTCAAAACTTTTTCAAAATCAATAATTCTAGTTTTTAACAAAGAAATTTCTTTTTCAAAAATCTTAAGAAATTTTGCTTTACAAGCAACTTTGTAAGCATTAAATTCTTTTTGAGTAGAAACAAGATTAGAAGAAATTTCATCCCTTTGTTTTGAAACAATAGCAAGTTGATTTTTAAGAAAAGCAACTTCCTTTTTCAATTTTGAACATTCTACCTTTTTAACATCATAAGCTTCTGAAAGTTCAACAAAAGCATGTACAAGCATTTCTTTACTCAATTCATCTTCTTTATCAAGAGGTTGAGTGGTTACCTTGGGTGTGTTTGCCATGAAACACATGTTCGCCGTGTCCACCTCATCTTCGGACTCGCTTTCCGAATCCCAAGTGGCTTTGTAAGCTTTCTTTTCCACCGGCTTCTTTGCTTAAAGGAGGAAGTCATCTTCTTCTTGAACTCCAGGCAATCGGCCATGATGTGTCCGGGCTTTCGGCAATTATAGAAATGATTCTTCTCTCCTCTTCTTTGCCTTCCAATCTCTTTCTAAAGTTGAGTTTGTTCTTGCGGTACATCCTCTTCACATTTCGCACAAGGAGGGATAGCTCCTCATCTTCTTCTTCATCTTCTTCATCATCTTCAAGAGTGGAGGAAGACTTGAAGGCTATGGATTTCTTCTTTTGAGGAGCCGCTTCTTCTCTTGCCTTCTTTTCCATCTCGTGAGTCTTCAAGTTTCTAATGAGACTTGTGAGATCCATTTCATCCTTGTCATTCAACTCTTTCAAGGTGGTGGCCTTTATCTCCCATGATGAAGGAAGAGCCTGAATCACTTTCCGCACCTTTTGGTCATTACTAATATCATCACCTAAAGAGGAAAGAGCATTGGTAATTTTAGTAAACCTTGTAATCATGCAATCAATAGATTCATCATCAATCATTTTAAAGCTTTCATATTGGGACCTCAAGAGATCTATCTTAGCTCTCTTTACTTGTGATGTCCCCTCGTGTGTGACCAACAAATGTTACCAAATCTCATAGGCGGATTGGTAATGTATTACTCGTGTAAGGTCATCCTAACTCAAGGTGATTAGGAGGGAATTTTGGCTTTGGAGTTAGCCTCATATTCTCTAAAGGTAAAGTCGGACCAAGTGCTTTCCTCACTATCGGGTATAACATAGGGCTTGGTCAAGGATTTTGCAACTAAGCTACCTAAAGATTGTAAGAAAATAGTCATTCTAACCTTCCAAATAGGGAAATTAAGTCCATCAAATTTAGGAGGGGTTTTGATGTTGTCGGCCATGCTTACTAGTGTATGAATGAAGGAATGCAAAAGATGATTAGCAAATTTTAAGGATCTCTCTAAGGATGTTAAGCCAAACCTAGAGTCCAAGCTCTGATACCAATTGAAATCACCTAGAGGGGGATGAATAGGTGATAATGCTAATCAATGTACAATTTAAAAATAATGATGCAACAATCGCCCAAACAAGACTAGAAGCCGAATTCCCCACAAAGGGCTCTGAACTCCTTCCTCGTAATTCCTCTAGATATGAGTTGGAGGTGCACAATGCAATCTTGTTGTATGAGCTAGTGATTGACAAAATGAATATGAAACAAGAGAGTATTGCAATGAAAATAGAGAGCAAGTAATAGAAGCAATGAAAGTAAAGCAAGAAGCAAGAGCAAGTAAACCAAACGCAAACACCGAGAATTTTTCTGAGGTTCGAGCACCTAGCTCTACGTCCCCCGCCTTCTCCAGAAGGATTTCTAACCACTATAACTTCACAAAGATGTTACAAATACACCGGAGTACCCAACTCCACAATCTCAAGTACAAGTATCTCTTTGGATCAAAAGACCACAAACTCTCTCTTGAAAAATCTCTTCCCTTACAAAATCCTTATAGAACAATGAGTAGGATTGAACCTCTTGTTTGTAAGTGAAAAAGAAAACTAAATCAGAGAGTTTTGAAAAACACTTCAGAAAATGAGAGAGAATTTCAGCACAAAAACCAAGAAACAAAGCTCTTTTGAATGCCTTAAACTTTTGAAATTTTTGCAAATTTTTGTTGTAATCAACCTCTCCCTAAACACCCCTATTTATAGGAGAGGGCTAGGG
The DNA here is from genome assembly GCA_038442645.1 of Agave tequilana. Taxonomy (NCBI): domain Eukaryota; kingdom Viridiplantae; phylum Streptophyta; class Magnoliopsida; order Asparagales; family Asparagaceae; genus Agave; species Agave tequilana. The sequence goes on along the minus strand of JAVJIF010029395.1, from coordinate 3,656 downwards.
ATTAAGGAGTAAACCCACTTAATGGTAATTAGAAAGTATTAGGTTCAGAAAATATCATTTAACCGTGTTTAAGAAAGAAAAAGACAAAATAAACCATGTTTAAAAACTAGTCGTTATGGCTGAAACGACTCTCTCGGTAGACCGGTCGGTCGACCGGGGTTCAAATAAAAGAGCCGTTATAGGCTATCGGTTGACCGCCCGGTCGACTAGGCAGAAACAGAGAGCAACTGCATTTCAGTCGGCCAGCCGCCCGGGCGACCGAAGGGCCCCGGTCGACCGGGAAAACGTGTACACATGCACGCACCCAGTGTCAGAACTCCGGTCAACTGAGCGGTCGACCGTTCTAACCTGAACTAGTGTCGGTCGACCGGCACATGCCAAAAACTGAGATTGAAACAGGATTTTAAGGAGTTTTGAAATTTTACCAAAATAGTTTTGATTAGAGATATATATAAAACATAAAATAGAGTTTGTAGGTAAAAGATTGTATTTAAAAATATTTTGTATATATTTATAGGGAATATTTTTAGGAAAGACATGTGCGCAAAAACGTGTGTATTGGATTATAGAGTTTCAAACCTATTCACTATTCTTTAACAAAATTATAAAACTAAAAACAAATCTAATGAAGTCTTCTTGAGTCTTGAGTCTTGCAATGCCTTGCTAGAGCCTTCTCTTCTATGTTCCTTCCTTGTTGTGCCATATGCCTTATTTGCTCCATGAACCTAGAAATTCTTGCAAAAGCTAAGCAATGCCCTCCAAACATGGTACTAACCTGAAACTTATCTTGAACAAATTTATTAGTACCAAATAGCTCTTATTTGTTTTGTTATCATCAAAACTCTTAACAATTGGAGAGTGTATGTAACCTTTTGGGCCAACACCTACCCCTCGGTTGTGAGGTAGTGTTTGAGAGAGGAGTTCGGTACTCTCGGTGTTGTACAAATCCTCCTCGGTGGAGGTTCCCTCGGTGGAGGTTCCCTCGGTGGGAGTATAGTGGATTAGAAATCCTTCTCGGTGAAGGCGGGGACGTAGAGCTAGGGGCTCGAACCTCGAAACATATCTTTGTGTTTGCGTTTGATCCATTGTCTCTTAACCCTCTCTTTATTTGTGTTTGTGCATAGCATCATTCATATCATTCATAAATATTTGCTTGTGTGGTACCTTGCATTGTTTCATATTGCCTACATTATCTTTTTATGCTTGACTTGTGTTTGTTTGTGCCTCACTTATACTTAACCACAAAAGCTTCATATCACCTCAACCCTTATCTAAGGGAATCAAGAGGAGTTAGTTCAGAGCCCTTCACGGGGAATTCGGCTACACTTGTTGGTTGTATTAAGTGTGTTACAAAATAGTTTTTAGCTTCCGCATTTAGTTTCTAGATTAGCACTATCACCTATTCACCCCCCCTCTCTAGGTGATTTCAAAAATCAATGAAGACGAGTCATCAAAAGGCAGAATCCAAACTCCAGACGCAAGGCTAATCATCACCACCAGCTCAGCACCAAGACGCGAGGGTTGAAACCCGCATCTCAACATCACTGCAAGGACCAAGACGCAGAGCGTGAGAGCCGCGTCTTAGCATTATTGCAGTACCAAGACGCAGAGTCCAAAGCCTGCGTCTCACGTGAAGCTTGATGCAGAATTGGAAGCTCGCGTTTCTCAATCATCACCTCAATGGCAAAACGCGAGGCCCAAAGCCCGCCTCTCGGTTATAACTGCCCTCATTACTGGGTCAATTACTGCCCACGTAATAAGAGAGTTAACCCCCATTATGGAGTATTTTTAGGGAAAACTTTTAACCCCTGAAGCCTCTATAAATAGCCCAGTTTGCTATGGAAGAGGGGTCGGAAAAATCTGGTCAGAAGAATTTCGGTTGTAAGCCGTAGAAAGACCAAGATCTCTAGCTAAAAGAAAGAGAGAGTTTAACTCTTATAATAAGTACAAGTTTGTTTTTACTTACAATCGCTTTGAGATTCTTATTAGACAGAGGCTGTGTTACTTTGTCCACCATCCAAAGAGAGGATTCCCAAGAGATCCTGACGTTCACCCGTCAACGGAAAATAAGATTCACTTTTCATCGCTACATCAAGAACCCGGCATTAAACAAAGGGGAGATTTGAGCTTGAATATCTCCCTCTCTTGTAAAAGGATTATTGATTCGTTGTAATTTTCTTTACCATCAAATAAAGAATTTACCCCTCGATCTCCCCTCTCACACGAAGACCTCTCTCTCTCTCTCTCTCTCTCTATATATATATATATATATATATATATATATATATATATATATATATATATATATATATATATATATATATATATATATATATATATATATATATATATATATATATATATATAATATATCTATATATATATATATATATATATATAGAGAGAGAGAGAGAGAGGTCTTCGTGTGAGAGGGGAGATCGAGGGGTAAATTCTTTATTTGATGGTAAAGATGGTGTATATACATATATATATATATATATTATATATATATATATATATATATATATATATATATATATATATATATATATATATATTATATTGTATGTATATGTATATGTATATGTATATGTATATGAGGAAGGGGCTGGGCGGGAGCCGATAGGAGGGGAAAGATGGTGTTATTGTGATACGATACATTTATATATATATTTATATCATGGAGGAAGGGGTCGGGCGAGAGCCGTTAGAAGGGGGAAGACGGAAGATTTCATAATTCATTGTGAATTTTGTATATGCAAATGTACAATGTTGATGTACTCCATGATAATTATGACACGTGGGTATTACGTGTTGTGCGTACATAAGATGGATTCAGTAAACAAACTATAAATGATTGACAAAGTCTTTTATATCTCTACAATCATGCAAAATGAAAGAATAGAAAAGTGAAAAGATTAAAGAGAATTGATGACCGGTGTATTCAACCGTCCCAATTGAATAACGAGGTCCTTAGGACACCTGTTTTTTTTTTTATCACCACAGCTATACATATGTTTCGGATTCCAAGTTATCTTGTCTCATTTGAACGCTTCTTTACTCTTTAGTGAAATCATGTTCTCATTATTATTTTACATACCATTCCTTGATTTTTCTTATTTGACTCTACTCACTGAGCTGTTGAGCTCACCCTCCTAGATCGATGCTTTTCAAGTGGCACTGAAGCTCAGACTTGGTTTGGAGCGGTAAGGAATTAAATTATAGAGATGCATGACTTCGGTTGTGGACTGTAATTCATATCGTATATTTTTCATGTATTAGTGTTGATTATTGTTATTATCAATTTTGATAGATATCATACATGTATATAGAGATAGCACCTTATTAGTGTAGTTAGAGGAGTGCTTGTTTCTGGTTTGTAATAAGGGACTCGATTACTTATCTTTCCTTCTATTGATTATTTATGATGTGATTGATGATTTTAGATAGATGGATTGCGTATCCACATAAGTAGGCGATGTCATGCCAAAATATTATTATGATTGCATGGTTGATTGTTGACTTTGGTTTATATTTATGGATTGAGAATAGTAGGCTGATGTTAGCTGAATTATTGTTAGTTGAAATGTATATTTAGACATATTAGTATTTACAAAAGAGGTGCTGCCGAAATTTTTAAGGATCTGGAGATGATT
>JAVJIF010029394.1:0-21690 GCA_038442645.1 Agave tequilana | reverse complement strand
TTTTAAACCAAACTAACATTATTTAGCCTATAGACTCGCGTTAGTTTAACTCATTACTTGTATAAAAAAAAAAATTAACGCGACAATGTAACTCTGGTTAAACTCTTTTAATCTTTACTCTAATTCCTTGACAACTGACGATCAGAGCAATGCAGGCTTAGTTGAGTTTTTATTAAAAAGAAAACAGAAAAAAAATATAAATATCTGAGTTTGATTCTCTTGATTGAAATGTGTGGCGCATATTCTCTCACAAAAAAAAATGTGTGAGGACAGAAAAAAAGAAATGAAGTAAAATCAAGCTCTAATCACACAATGGTGATAGTTCAGTTTGGAGAGCGTCTGAAGATTTGAAGGTCGCGTGTTCGCTCACCACATTTTTATGTTATATTTTTGTAATTTACAATTTTATATCTAAAATTAAAATTTGCATATAATTTACAATTTCACCCTTATTTTATACTTTTGTAATTTACATTTTCATACCTAATCTTTAAATTTTGCGGATAATTTACAATTTCATACCTAACCTTTATATTTCAAACTAATTATGTGCCTTTGTGCCTTTTGGATGCAGGTTCATATGTCTTGAATGTGCTTTCATAAATTACTATATAAGCCTAGTGATTTCTGTACATGAAACCCTTGGCGGAAGAGCAGCTGAAGACGGCATCCTCTGCCCACTGAGAATACCCAACCGTGAGATTCATGTCTTCGGAATTAGAGGTACCAGACAAATTTAATAATTAAAAAGGGACCAGAGAACTCTGAGACGAATGCTCCGCCAACAGTGACAGAAAACGAAATCGGACAATATATTTGCGCTGCTGCTCTCAATGCCCTTCCCTTCAATCGCACGCACGCTCTCTCTCTCTCTCTCTCCCTCTTGTCTGTTCCTTCTCAAAAAGTCCTCCCCTTTCTCCCCCTTCCCTTCTTTTTCAACAAAATTTGTCTGAAAACAAACAATTTCGCTATCCGGGTTTCTTTCCACAATCAAGATTTCTTAATTTTCTTGTAATTTTCCTCTGTGAAAAAAAACCATCTGGGTATCATCCTAAATTACAATTCCCATCATCTGAATAAGAGTTCTTCTCGTCTGGGTTTCTTTCAAAATCGATTTTATCGCATACCCAGCTCTTCCTAAGCTCTATAATCAATCTGGGTCTTCTAATAAATCCTTCTCCCTTTTACAAAAAGGGATTTTTCGATCTGGGTTCGTTTCAAAATCGATATTTTTCTACCACAAGAAGGGATTTGTACATGGCACCCTTTCTCTTCTTATTTTTGCTGTCGGTCTTCTCCAATCCTGCTATTGCCCAATCCCAACCTAGTGATTCTGGGTTCATCTCTGCAATTATCTCTGAAAAGGGTCTCGACTTTGTGAAGGACTTGCTAATAGAAAAGGAACTTCAAGCTCTAGTTCCCCTTAAGCTCGCTAACATTGAGAAATCAATAAAAATTCCTCTTATTGGAGTTGTTCATGCGTCCATCGCCAATATCACTCTTTCTCATGTCAATGTCTCTTCGTCCACTGTTCATCCCGGAGACACGGGCATTGTGATTGTTGCATCGGGTGCTATTGCTAATATGAGCATGGATTGGCGATATTCATATAGTACGTGGGTAATTGTTCCAATTCAGATTTCTGATAAAGGCACTGCTTCCATTCAGGTAAATATTATCCTCTTTTGTTGAATAGTCAGAAATCTTTAGGTTCTCTTCGTTCATGAGAATTGATATAAACTTATGTTTCATTTAGTTTACTATCCATGTTTTGTGTAGGATTTAGTTTTAGATTGGATTGGTGTCCTGCTGAACTGTAGATTGTTTATGTATGATATAAAATGACGAATTTTAACTTTTATAGGTTTTTATTCCTTTGGCACTGATAATGTAACATTTGCCTAATGTTGACATTGCATTGTCCTTTTCCCTCATTAAGCTAGGGACATGATTTATGCAAGCTCTTTTGTGGACTGCACAGTGTGACATGGTAGCGAGTTGTTTGAGTTCACAACTTTTGTTAACAATAGGAGTGGAAAAACTCTCTCTCTCTCTCTCTCTCTCTCTCTCTCTCTCTCTCTCTCTCTCTCTCTCTCTCTCACACACACACACACACACACACACACACACACACACAAAAAAAGAAAAGAAAAGAAAAGAAAAGAAAAGAAAATATTGTTCTATAAAATATCATAATAGATAACAACTTTGTAACTTAAAATGATGTCTACTATAATAAAGTGTGGAAGCCACGCTTGACTGTGTGTCAAACCCAAAAACAAACTCATACGAGCTTATCCCCAGCATCCTATGGCCAACATCATTTTTTACATTAAGCAAAATAAATATGAAACAGAAAAAGTAACTAATGAAACTAGAATTCTATTTTAGGTAAAAAAAAATACAAAATCTTATCTAGCTAGAATTATGGGAAAAAGGAACCTATCAAATTGAAATATATATTAATAAATGGACACGGGCACATCACTTACTTTGAAGTGTCTGTGCTTCACAGAGCTCTGGTAAATATTGACTATAGTCAATCAGATTGATTCATTGTTTTTTACAGACTTCTGCAATTATGAATATTTAGCAAACATCAATTTCAAGAGTCAAGATTGCACATCACTGACAAAGCGTTATTTCATGGAACATTAGTTTAATCTTCAGGCTAATATCACATGGAATCCTGAATCCACATAAGTTCACTGGAATGCCAAGCATATTAAAGAATCTCAATGATAATTTTTGTAGTCTATCTTGTGTTATTATGCCCCTCTCTTGACTTACTACAAATTCAAAATATTAAACACAACACACACACTCGCTCGCTCACACACACACACACAATATGACATAACACTATTTGGTTCCTCAATACACATTTAGTTCCTCAATACAACATAACACCATTTGGTTCCTCAACAATATAAGTACAACTTTTATTCTAGGATGTCGACCACACTGAGTGGAGCTGACTGGCTTTTATTTGGCTCTAAATCTCAATTTGGGATTAACACATTATTGGTTTTTCTTGTGATATATTTATTTAATCTTCCATTTCCTCTTATGATGTATATATTTAATCTTTCACTTTTTGGTTTACCAATTCTCCATCACTGGCATTCTCATTATGAGGCACTGGTTTGCATGGTCCCTCTCAGTTGCCCTTACTAACATGTGTGTTGTTGTTAGTTTCTTTATATATATATATATATATATATATATATATATATATATATATATATATATATATATATATATATATATATATATATATATATATATATATATATAAGGTCCTATGATGATATTATGACTCCCAAGAGGCATCATTCCTTACCAATACTGTTAGCGTTTCTTTTATCTTTCATGCATCCTTCTATAGACCTTTATTAAATGATTTTCAACAGCAGCAAATATTTTTCCAAATCTTTTGGGGCTGACAATGAATCATTTCCCATTCCAATTGTTAAGGGCCAGCTCCTCTTTTAAATTAGTGAGTATCATACCCCTTTCTTGCCTCAATCATGCACGTTTAGGTTGATCTCTAGCTCTAGCAGCTCCATCACTATGTCACTCCTAATTGGTGCATTCATGGGTTTCCGTTGCATGCTAAGACCATCTCAGGAATTCTACCATCTCTTATCCCCATTGAAGCTACCTCTGACTTCTCACTGCTCATTTCTTATCCTTTCTTTTAGCATATTGCCAGTAAACCATCTTAATATTACCACTGCAGCTACACCCATTTTTCTAGACATGTTATTTCTTAATTGCCCAACATTCTTGCCCATGGCATGGCTGGTCATGTAGCTATCTTATAAAAATTGTGGTCAACTTAATGGGTATTTTACTGCACTGTCGTACTTCAGCAGCACCTCACTAACCTCCGTGCTCCAATTCTATAAGCATCTTTGCAATCTCAACATCGTGATGAATGATCGATCCTAAGTACTGAAATGAATCATTCTTGGTAATTTTTGGCCATCAACAGCAAATAATTGACGACATGGATATCATTCTGAAGACGCCCACTAAGTTTATCCATAACTAACGTAAAGAAATAATGACTTATGGTGATCTCATGATAGTTTATACAGCTTTATCTATTTCCTTTATATATTCTTATAATCATATATCTAGGTAATCCTTTAAGGAGAGGCTCTGCTACAGCAGTATTCTGATCTAATATGTCGGCACAACACAAAAGTTTCCACATTCCATTGGCATAGCCTTGTGCCCTCTGGGTGGATATAAAATATGTGACGAGCTGTTGTGTATATCATCCCTGAAGTACTTTGACAAGAATGATGCTTTTGGTAAGGTAGATCTCCTTACACTTGACTATTTAGTTAAGAACTGTATGCAGTAATCTTTCTGTGGTAAGTACGAGATATTAAGTATGGGTTGTTTGGGACATGATGATTATGTGAGGGGTGGCAATTGGTTGGATCCGGATCAGACCCTACAAGATTCACATAGAGATCCATTATAAATTTGTAGGATTCATCTATGGATCCAAAACCAGTAAGGTAGGATCCACTTAATGATCCAAATCTAATAATTTATCGGATTTGAATTCGGGTTTTAGGTTAACCAACTCCAACTTTTATCCCAAGTATGAGAAATTCCGTTAAGAATCAAATAGAAATTGGAAGATTTTCTAATATTTTGTTTTTTTAATATTTTTCTAAAAATGTTAGACATACCTAAACGTAACCATATAATCTTATATAAATTATGTTTGGGAAGAAAAAGATAATTTAGATCGAACAGAGTGAACTAGATTGTAAACATATTTAATAAATTATCGGGCTATTGGGTTAGGATTCTTAAGGATCCATATATATATGTTGATCCAATAAGGAATTGGTCTATTTTTAGGATCCATACCCTACCTGGTAGATCATCAGATACAATTTTTGGGATCCAAACTCGAAAATTCGGTTTGGGTTATTCAGGTTATTGGGCCCCTTTGCCAGTGCCAACCCCAGATTATGTATGTTAGGAGTTCTTTCTTTAAGCATGTTTCTTTCTTAGCACTGGCCGTCACCGTAATATGTTCTATATAATTTTTGCTTCCTTTCTTGCATAAATGCTTGCTTTCTTGTATGCATACCCAACTAAGGTAAATTGACGACCGCTCCTTCTGGGTAAGGTTGAAGGCATGGAAGTTGGTCTCACCATGGGTCTGAAGAATCAGAATGGAACTTTGGAACTGACAGTTTTGGAATGTGGCTGTTATATGAAAGATTTATCAATAACTTTGGAAGGAGGAGCATCTTGGTTTTATCAAGGGTATGACACATAGATTTTGTGTTCTAATATGCTCCATGCCATAATTAAGATTTACTTGTGAATATGTTATTTTTGCTCATGTTTAATAAATTATCATTTTCATTTTTAATTTGTTTCCATCAATAACTGCATGGGAGACAAACAGGAGATTGTTTTTTCATTAACTTTTTCACCGCTATAAATATTTTAAGAAATTAGTAATGCATTCACTGTAGCATTGTGGATCTTTTGTCAGTATTTTAAGATAGGTACATCTAGTTGAGGATATTGAAACACTTGTCGTGGAGAAGATTAGCATGCTTCCATGCAAGGATGATTCATTCAATTGAGTAAGGATATTATTCCCTGTTAGAGAAACTGGCTAGCCCCTTATTTCTTACCACTCCAGCACAAAAAATTCAATGTTTTTGCATATTTCTTCCCAAGCCTCAGCGGGCCTACTATCAAAAGTCATGAATTTGAAAAGAAAAAAGAGCATCAAACCACTGTTTTAGCATTATAGGATCCTGTATATGCTAAGTATCCATGAACAAGTATCTATTTTACTTTTACAGTTTTACTCTGGTTTCTGATACACTAATTCTGAGCTTTTACTTTTGACACTATCACTAATGTGCAGTATGAAGTCCAGCAAGAATATGCTGAGAAATAAAGCAACACTGCGGTCCTGAATTAATTTCAAAATAGAAGGAATTATTGCTACAGTAATGACAGTCACAAAGAGTAAATGCTGATGAAGCAAGCATATCTGGTTAAAAATCCGGTTTTGGTTTCACAAATCTGCTTCAAAATGCTTGCTGCTACAGTTCTACACATTGTTTCTCAAGAGAGTCATGATGGTCATGCTTGGAATTTTCTTTTCCTATCTGCACTCACGCGTATATGTGTAAAGTCACGGGCTTGGTCAAACTAGTCACGAGTGTGACTAATTTAAGGTCCACTCTAATAATTCTCACCATCCCATGCATGTTTATGATGATGATGGTGATGACAAGTAATCCTTTGAGCATGTACAAGCAGTGCTTCCTATTGCATGTGAAATCTAATAATGGCAGCATTGGAGGTGTGTGGGACTGGGAGGTTTTGTTGTAATGCTGCATGGTGTATATATTAAGGAGAAGCACTGTTAAGATTAGAATTCTTCCTGTAGAAAATCATATTCTTCCTTGATAGCTTGCTTAGCCTATTGCATAAGAAAGCTCAACTTTGGACTTGAGCAGTCTCTAGTCTGTTAGGCTTGCTGAAGTATCAAGAGATAGGATAGAATGGAAATATAGGATAATGGAGCCTGTGGTCTCTGAATTCAATGTTTATAATGTATACTGTTATAGAGTACTCACAAATTTCACCATACCAACAATTCTAACAAGCAAGAGAAGAAGAACAAGCATAGACGCGGGCAAGATTTTCATGAAGCAGAACTTATGACTATCTCCATGGGTAAAGAGAAGGAGAGAAATACTCCGCTAAAAACCAAAAAAAATGTGTGTAAAGGACAGTCATAGCCTCTCAAACCCCAACCTATGGAATACCCCAACAATGTAACTGCTACTTCATCACATCAGCCCCATAACCAACTGGGCCAGTATAGAATATACATACAAAATTGTTGCAGATATAGACGATAAAATAGATGAGAGCCTCACCCTCTGTACATCTGGAAAGGCCCATTTGTTGGGTCACATTTAAACAGGATACAGTACACCTGAACAGTATAGGACTCAGGATGTCAGGCCAAATATTTTTTTTCATTTAGTTTTGCTATAGATATTTTCATAGAGTGTTTTAGTTTGCTACCTATATGTATATTATTTCTTCATTTCTGTAGCATTGGTTTATATTTGTGATTTTGTCATTCCAATATAACATGCCTTACCTTTAGATAATAAATATTACTTGCCTTGATACCCTTCCTTTTTCTTGAAAGATGTACGCCGTAAATCCAGCATCTGCAAAGTAGGACATTTTTATTAAAGTGAGGGAGTAAAATCATGAATACAATAATATTTAGTGTGTTTAACCAGAATAAACAGGTTTTGAATGGAATGCAAAATGGTTAAGCATTATTAAAAACCATGGAAATCTTGCAAGTCATGCAGTTTTGGAGGAACGTAGATTAGTTTGATTAACTGACGTATCCAATGAAATCTTAAGGAAAATGCCAAATGTTTGATGATGGTATCTTATTTTAATAAGAAGTCTAGTGCATTCTGTTGCTAACAGTTCTTATTATCTATTGCCCCTTATGAGAACATCTGTGAGAACAAATTTGAACTTATTCCTGAATAATTAAGATGGGGGACCGAGAAGCATGATGCAAAGCATGGAGGGTTGAGAAACAATGTAAAGAAATGTAAGAAAAAGTAAAGCAGAGGCTTTCATAGAAACAATTGTTAGGTTCTAATAGTTAATAGCCATTCCGTGTTTTTAGTTTTTTAAATTGATCTTGATCAGCCTGAAGTTAGAAAGTTTTGTAATATGCCTTTTCCCTTTTACAGTCATTCTTATTATTTTTTGGGTATGTGCGACGGACAATGGTGAATGCATCAGCTAGGAGTCATAGGATCTTAGTTGATGGAGAGATCAGGAGTAGTGGTAGACCAAAACAAACATGCTTCCGATTGCTAATTTTATGAAGGAGATGGCCCCTGATGGAAGAAAATGTTGAACAAGGCTCATGTAGCCAAACCCTCTAATTTGGTATAAAGGCTTAGTTGTTGATTTTCGCTATGTTTTATTTTATGGATCTTTTTGGTTGAAGGCTAACTGTGTAGGTGGTCTCATGTAATCTAGGGTTACTCCCCCCTACCACCTGCACAGTTCAGAAAAGGTAGCATAAGTAGTGAATACATGGCTTGATGATGTCTTCAAATGAGCATTCTCTTTATATGGTTGGTTTTGCCTTTACCTGTTGTACCTAAACTTTCTAATGGATAGGCATTCTCGTTATGTTAATTTTGGATGAATCAAAACATGATTGATGTTATATTGAACAATGGAGAGAACATTTTGAGGTAGAGGGTTACCCTGATGATAACTAAAACATAGTAGATGTCAGCAGAAAATAAGTGACACCCAAAATGAATTGGTTAGTTCAGGAATCACTTTGCATAATCATGGATGTAACATTAAAACTGCTGAGTATGGAATGATGAAAGCATATCTAAGGATAACAAGGTGAGGTGGAAGGGGTTGGCAAGTGCTTCCGAGGTTGTTTTGTCATCTTTAGTTCTGTACATGCCTTGGGACCTCTGCGAACATGGTATAGACAGTTTCATGTTTATCAGGCAAGCAAAATGTTAGGCGCGCACATAAAGAAGGTTTTGATGATGTTGTTTGTATACAAAAATATAGTAGGCTGTTGTTACTATATTTTGGCCCAGGGATTTGCTTAGGTTTTATGTTCCAAGTACATTTGCATTATTGGTGGTCAAGTAGTCTTGTCAGCTGGTGGTTTGTAGAGTGTGTATCTTGAAAATTCTCGTACATGATGTTTCTATTTGCATTTGGGCTCAAAGTAAAGATGCTATTACCCATGCTTTTCCTTTTTCGAAAATTCCTCTCTCTATATTTTTAGAAATACACTTCTTCAATAGAATACCCTTCATGTGAGATGCATTCTGCTCAATGCCTAACTGTTTTCATGGTTCTTTCAAGTTTATAGGTTTGTAGATGCTTTTGAGGATCAGATTAGAACTGCTGCAGAAAAAGCTATCACTAAAAAGATTACTGAAGGGACATCAAAGCTTGATTCGTTATTGCGAAATCTTCCAAAGAAAATTGATGTGGATGATGATGTTGCATTAAATGTGACTTTTGTGAACGACCCGGTCTTCGGAGACTCATCTGTTAAGTTTGATATTAATGGCTTATTCATTCCATCAAATAAAGTTGCACCACCGAGGTACTTACATGAAAATTCAAAGACATCAGTTACTTGTTTTGGGACTTCAAAAATGCTTGGGATTTCATTAGATGAAACTGTGTTTAACTCAGCATCATTGGTGTATTTCCAGGTAATTTTACCTTGTGCCCACAGGTTGCAATCTGTCAGTTAATTCTTGCTGTTAGGAATCATTTGCTGAAGTTTTCACATGCGCGCGCGCACACAAAGACACACTTGTGGGTTATCCCAGATAACTGAAAAAACATCATGCACATAATACTTATTCTGTATTATGGCATCTTATTATCAATTACAGTATTTCTTCTATAGAAGAGCAAGGATTCAAATAGGAAAAAAAAAATCCTTAATTTTAGTAGATGGTTTCTGCAGGCAGGATCAATGCATTGGCTTGTTGACAAGGTACCAGATCAGTCTCTGTTGAACACTGCTAGCTGGAAATTCATTATTCCACAATTGTACAAGAAGTACCCAAATGATGATATGGAACTGAATATCACATTAACTTCTCCTCCAGTCATAAGGATTAACTCACAAGGGATTGGAGCTACCATCACTGCAGACATGACAGTCAGTGTCTTGGATGCAAGTGAGAGCATTCCTGTTGCATGCATAGCAGTGGTATGCATATCACCAACCATGTTCACAACTGTCCTGCATTTATTTTTGCCTGAATTTGTTTCTTCTGTCATGTTATATATGATTGTGTTCAATGGTGCTTATGATGGCTACTAGACGAGACAGGATAAACTCTTGTTATTGTTGGTATAAAATTTTAGTTTATAAAGCAAGTTGTGAGTATGCATATAGTTTAACACCCAGATATAGCGGATCCACTTTTTATGCATTTGAAGTCCTAGGTATTCTGTCTTTATGAATACAAATTATCACTTATCAGCAAAAAGGTTGTCCCAATCTGACGCAAGTACCACTAAAATAACCCCATCAAAACCCTAAGTGGTTTCACTTGACTACATGTAAGATAGATTTGCCCATATTCCTAGCACGACCATAACTCTGTAAAGAAGCAGTGGTGGAACTGGAAATTTGTTTTTTTCAATGTGGGTGTGGTGAAAAAAGACTAGATTTTGTGCAAGTGCATCGAACGTGAAAGAAAGATTGTGATAAAAATTTAAACTAGAGTTGTGAATATTGAAATATATTTTCTCAAATAGATCCGGATATAAATAAATTTGACAAGACCTATTATAAAATCTATTGAAATTTGGTTAGAGAAAAAAGAGTTAGGCATTAGTCTTATTTTAAAATCAATAATTATGATCCTTAGGCCAAAATTATGATAATTTTTAATCTTTAAATGGTTGAATACATTCTAATTTTCTTTGCATGTACTACGCTTCTGAAATAAAACTATTTCATCTGCTACAAACTTTATATTTTCTTCAATTGTTATTAATTATTTGCTATCTAAATTTGTCAAAAATCGCAATTAAAATATTTTACTTGTTGTGTGTCAGCAAGCCAAAAAGAAAAAAGGAGCATAGTAGGCAGTACTAAGACTTAAACCTTTGACTTGCAACATCTAATTCCACAACCTTACCACTTGAGCTAGGATTCAACCATGTTACTTTATGAACGGCATATGCTTAGACTAAATGAGTATTATGTAAAATGATAAGATTCAATGTAGACTTTGGAATCTTCTATAAATTTCAGTGCGGGCGGCCCACACTCAATACAATGCGACTCCGGCCCCGTACAGAAGCATGATCACATGGTGGATGAGTGGTCATCAATATTAAAAGGAGAAAGGGAGGGAGGGGGTCAACAGAGCAAAATGGGCTTCATATATTTTTTCTTTCCCGGACTTTCATTCAAACAAGTTTGAAGAACGGTACACGTCTATTATATCAAGATCAGGAAGTTGTCAATATACATAAATGAGCATGGCAACCATTCGCTGAAATCTAGGTTCTATCTGGTCTCCCTACAAGTAGCATGTAATTCTCCTCCTCAAAACATTTGGCATGGTTCTGATATAATGGTTCGATATGACATTCATAATATGCAGGGTCTGAGAAACTGAGTCAGTTCCACCTTAGTCCTTTAAGAAAACCCCACTGTATAAAATTTACTTATAACTGAAAATTTAAAAATTAGAAAAATGGAGGGAAATAAGCTTCCCACTTATGTTTATGCCACTCGAAGCTGCTTGGCACACGGAGGACACAGGTGGAGAAGAGAGACAGATTCATGTCATACATTTATTTTTGAATTTATGGTTGCAAATCTGATCCTTTGAATGAGATTCTTTTTAAAATATCTGTTTTGGAATTGATGTCCTATATCCTGCATATCATGCCGTAATCATATTAAACTGTTACATCAGTACCATAATGGATGCTTTGAGAGTGAAACTTATGTTTCTCGTGGTAAAGAAGCATCCCGCTTAATACCTATATGAACCATGGCTGTGTGGCTGGGAGAGTTGCACTTCTACTGATTACTAGATAATTAGTTACCATAAATTGATCAATTAAGTATGCAGATTGTTTAGTGACCTAAATTCAAACTGGTTATTCACTAGGAGATTAAATAGGTTTTAATTTTTTTTCTATTTAATATTATTATGTAATTAGAAACTAGCAAAAAGTACACAACTGGATTAAACTAATGAGTGGACTGACATTCCTATTATTATGTAATCCAAAGCCTGGTGATCAATCAAATGCATGTCATTGTGACCTTGAAGTTGATTGAAGTATAAACCAGCAAAGAAATACCATTTTGGCTTCTTGATCCCTGTAGAATAAGAATGTGGTTTAGCTAACTAAAGTCATGGATGAAATGGAAATACACCTCTTGGCTTGATCCCAATTGAGTTTTTTCTGATCTTGGTCATTTGTAACATTTACGTGATTATAGGGGGCGATACTCATAAATATTGACATTTGAGGGATATATTGTGACCATGATTATTTATTGTTTGTTTGTTTTGTTTGTTTTGTTTTGTTTTTTTTGTGTGTGTGTGTGTGTGGGTGGGGGGGGGGGGGGGGTAATGTTAAAGTGTATCTTTATGAGGTAAGTTCATTTGAGCTTCCAAATCTACATGAATCTACGCATTTACCGTATTCATGACTTTTCTTTTCCTCAGCCATGTATCTCTTTGCTTGAATTTCTGTAAATATATTTCCTTGAGGAGCTGACCCTTGTGGAGACTTTGGTTGTCCTTCATTTCATGCATCGTTGTACATTTGTCCTATTTTGCAACCAATCTCAAATGCAAGATGAGTACCTTGAGTTTGAACTTTTGTTTACATAAAAACCTAAGGTTATGAAACCGTGGGGTGAGCAGTCACTAATGTCCTGTGAGTATGAGCCACTATAGCAAATGTGGTTGTGTGATTTGGCAATGTCACCCATAATTAACTTAATAAAAAAGAATTTACTCTTTCTTTAACCTAGCTAGATGACAGATGACTAATGTATACTAAGCGTGTTATTCTGAACAACAACTACTAAATCCACTGCAAAATGATGGCGTTAGGATGGAGCACCTCTTTGTGCAAGATTTCAGAAACTTAGAAAAGCATTCACAACATGTTGTCAACTCAATTTTTTTTATATATATGATCATCATTGTTGCTTACATATTATTTATCATCTAAAAGTTGCCATTGATATATAGTTCTTAAAATAGTTCATTCCATGTGTCATGACTGATGTCCTTGAAGTAGTCTTCACATGTATCGTGATTTATGGGCCTTTTTGGTTTGGGGCACTCCATTCTACAATCATCTAGCTTTTGATCTTTCCGATAAATTCAAGTGCACAAATTATTTAAATAATTATCTGAGTGATGCAAAATATAGTCTATTGATACTTTGAATTTGTCTTTGGACACTAAATGATTTCGAGTCAAAAAAAGAAGTGATGTATGGTATATGGTGTAAAAGAGGTGGCAGCAAAACAAGGGTGCACTTATTGCCAAATTATTTTCCTTCAATATTTCTTTTCAAACCCATTTCCCAGTCTTCTTATAGAATCAGTTCTTATTTGTTCAGTTTTAATGGATGAGTTCACTAAATATTTAAAGTCTTAATTCTTGTCCTGCACAAACTGATGCAAACCTTCACTATTTGATCCCAGGAAGTAAATTATTGCTTTGTGAAATCGAGAATCTACAGTAAAATCTTTTTATTACAACAGCTAGAAAGGTAATTTAAATGATTGAGAGGTATCTTACCAATGTGGAAATTGGCTAGAAAAAACAATTATAAGAAGTTGACAGGATGGTGTGATGGAGACATTGACTATCCAGCAATGACTTGGAAGATCTATTCGCGCAAGAGAAAGAGTGCCTGATTTGGATCTGGTTATGATTAGGATTGGTCTTTTCCATTAGTTATTTTAGTAGTCTTTTATTTTCTTTTATTAATTTTTTTATTTAAGGCACAAGAAATGCACATGGCCTTTATCTATATATACTCTTGTAGAATTTATTTTAAGACAATGAATGCATGAGCTATTGAGAAATTGAAACTGGAGTTCTTTTGAATCTTTACGTGAGAAACATGAAATGTGTGAGCGATTCACCTGGGTGTGAGGCTCAAATCTTTTATATTATATTTTCCCTAATATCCATAAACTCTAAATTTGTTCTTTCCCTAAACCCACCACAAACCTTAGTTTTTTCCCTTTCCATTCGGTTTCATGGTGTCAGTACAAATCAAGAGATTACACTTTTAATCATGATCTAAAGAATTGTAAAAGAAATACTGATGAAAACTCAAAGGATATATGACACTTTCGCACCATAGATCCAATTATCTTGTTAACTACGCGTAAACCTTCAAATTGTTAACTTATTCATTAGTAAGTGTTCTTCAAAGCATTCTGTTGGTTCATAAAACTGCTACCACGTTCCTTAGACTCAGATAATGTTGGTAAGTTTTGAAATCAATCCCCATATATCCTAATTTGTTGTTTTGATGGCTTCCTTCCATGGCTCTTAGTTTGCAAAGACTCGTACCATTTTAGATGCAAGAATGTTACAATACAAGGAAAAGCCACTCCTGGTCTAAAGATTATTTTCCGTTGACAGTTTGATGTTCTACTGCCGGCATTAATAGAACGTCACATAATGGAAGCAGTTAATTGGATCATAGACTGCACTGTGATTGTTACCTTTTGGATTTTTTATGGCTCAAGTCCTATAGGTTTGTTATTTTATACTAGCTTCTGAAGGATTCTTAACTCCCCTTGTTTGTCTCCAAGGTGAAGTTGAACTGGCTTTGTTAGTTACCTTTATCCCCTGAATACATTGCTTGAATCCCGGATGCATTTTATATTTGGCGTTGTCAATTACTCTTCAGTCATAGGTTCCGTCTTCAACTAACTTGCATTCCTTTTTTTTTTAAAGTACCCCATTCTTTTAATTTGACCTGCACACCTGCTATGGTTATTTTTTACAGGTAGTTGACGTTTCAGGTATCGTGGAGATTTCAGGGAATAACTTAGCTGGTAAAGCTGAACTAAAGGACTTCACACTGAATTTAAGATGGAGTAAAATTGGTAACTTCCACATGTATCTAATTCAGGTATGAGTAATTCTTACATTTATTCTTTTTGTTTCTTCTGCTTCTTTATTTTTGTTGAAGTGCTAGGGTGTCATATGAAGTTCTGTCTGCTTGTGTGCGTGCGTGCTGCTTTTTATGTTTTGTGTTGAGTTCATGGTCTCTAAGTTCAAGACGCATAAACTCATGAACTTTTTGGATACAAGCGATTGTTAATCAGTTCGAGTTATAGTGATAGCAAATTTAAACAGTGGTTTTAGACTATCAATTAGTGGAAAGTGAGAAGATCAAACATTTTAACAGATGTTATTTATGACCGTCATGTGAAACTAGGAAACCTTATTTACAGGGGTGGACCAGGTGGTTGACTTGAGAAAATTTTAACACTGTATTTGGCTGAAGAAACTGCTATGTGATGATTAATGAAGGGGTGTCAACCTTGAGAAACTCTAGATGGGAATGACATGATGGATTCTCGCAAGAGCAAACAAATGCACTAGTTAGTTCAGGTTTTTCACTGGAAAAACGAAGCTGGGCAGATTGTACTGTGGAAACTTTGTATCTTTGCCCATTTGTGTGCCTGCAACTTTTATTAACCTGAACCTCATCCTCCCTGCCCACTTGACCGGCTTGGTTTGATGTTGCAGAAATTAGGTTGAGTTTAGGCTTGAAAGCTCTCACCCTATTTCGGTATATGTTGACCTCAAATTCAAATCCAGCTTGGTAAGCAACCCAGAACCCAAGTGAAATTGTGTGCTGGTTGGTGTTTTACTACATGAGGTTTATATACTATATATTATGTCTTACATACCAAGTTAGCATGTGCCGTACAACAGGAACATCAACAATAACAATGATAAAGTCATTCCAAATTCCCCCGGGCAACCAAAAAGAGAGAGAGAGAGAGAGAAACTTTCTCCACTTCAAGCAGCTTGTACACCGAAAGCACTTTCTCCACTTCAAGCAGCTTGCTTTAATTCTATGAACAAGAGCTAACCAAGTAGGAGCATGTATATCCGACTGTAAAACATGACTATAACCCTAACTCAGAGTTCACTTGCTTACATTCTCCAACCCCTTGATTTTTGGGGCTCTCGGGCCACCAGACATACAATGAGTCTGTTGTTTAGTACTCTTCACCAGTTTCGTATCTCTGCAGAATTTCTTTTTCATTTATCTTTTAATATGGGTTATATATAAATGTTAAATGTATCACTACTAACTGGTGCGGCTAAATGCTGCCTTTGATCCCACCGTTTTGTACTGAACCTGGTGACCCCAGGTTCATCTTGAGATGGGAATTGGGTCGTGCTTAATGCGCCAATGCCCCACCCCACAAGCACAAAAGATACGGTAATAGTAGTACAAAACTTTTCCTCATGTACATTTTTTCATATCTGCAGGGAGTGGTGCGGGTTTTTCTCAACACTGTATTTGTACCGCTTGTAAATTCTCACCTGAGACGAGGATTTCCTCTCCCAGTCATTCACGGATTCACTCTTCAAGATGCGTATATACTCACCTCCAGCTCAAACATGGCTGTATGCTCCGATGTGGTGTTCGCGGACTCCAGTGGCGCCATGCCCTTCCCATTGCAAAACTATTCGTCTATGCAGGGCTGGGGAAATCAATAGAAAAGGGATGGTTGTATAAATTGTACCACTATATTGCTGCTAGTTCAGCGACATTGTGTTATACGAGAAATATCGTTCTGTAGTTTTGATGAATATTGTCAAGAAGTTCTTGAAATTTGCAACATATTTCTTTTTTTTTGCTTCAGTATTCCTGAGGATTGTTACACTTCGCTGTCATGTTCTGTATTTTATGAGTCCCACGAGGCAGGAATTCAACTGATGTGTGTCCGGTTTGGAAGTTGTAACACTGATATAATAGGCACATGCAATGCGCGTTAAAAAAAATAAAAATTTATTAATGAAATATGATCTCGCGTGCTTATTAAGTAATATTATCAAATAATCATAACTATAATATAAAATGTTATATTGTATGTTTTATAAACTGTGATTTATCAAAGACTATAAGACACGTAAAAGTATGATAAAGCCTATGTTATATTAATATTCATTTAAATTTAGTTATGATATATAGATTATCTAAAAGCAATGTAGAATTTTAAAAAGTTATTATAAATTGGCATTTAGCCTGTGCTTGTTCAAAAAAAAAAAAGATATAGAAAAGATAATTCACAAATTATGATTTTCATTTTTTTTTTTCAAAATAGTAATATTCTATTATTAGTGTCTATATATTCATGTATTCGGATAAGCACCAAATATAGAGAAATAGTAGTTTTTAACTAGTAGTTGTAGAGAAAGATAAAAGGACAGGATAAATTTTTTTAGTTTGAGTGACTTCAGATAGGTGAGTTAGTTTTAGTATATATTTTTTAAATTACTTAAATAGACTTAGTTTAAAATTATATTTTCAAAGTTGTATTGTAACAAAAAAGAAAAATTCAAAGTGGGTAAAAATGATAGACGGAATCTTTTTGTAATATTTCAACTGGTATTTTTCATAGTAATACGAATAAGAGCTTGATACACAAAGGACGGAACTATTAGTTGTTTATGAGAATTTGCAAAGAAATAAATGCTAGAGAAAAAATAAAAGGGTTAAAGGGTGTGAAATAACCCACCATTTTCTAAAATCACAAAAGATTGTATTTCGTTTTCTTTTGTTGTTAGAGCTTTATTTTCAGGTTTCACAGTGCAATTTGTTGAAATAAATGCTACAAACAATGCAAAAAAAAAGGACCCCATTTATACTTGACCCGTTTCCAACCCGACCCGGCAAGGGGCTAAAACTGTTCCGCGGGACAGGCCACCGCAAGACTCGCCCTCCATATCTCTCCCAAAAAAAACTCATCTTGCTCCTTAAAACCCTCGTCTCCTTGAAAATCAAAATCAAAATTCAGTTAACAAACGATGCATATATCTCTAGCAGCAAAGCTCCTCTCACTTCCCCACTCCCCTCACTTCACCCCTCTCGTCTACTTCTCTCACTGGGCGGTGACCAGAAGCACCACCGGCGACCTCTGCTGCTGCCGAGCCCTGGCGCCCACAACAGGAAGTCGTCGTCGTCGTCATCCTCCTCCGCCCCTGTTGGGCCCCCGGGCTTCGTGTCGGCGATCGAGAAGGCAATGGGAAAAGAGGAGGAGTACCGCAAGGCGAGGGCCCAGGTCGAGAGGAAGGGGGTGGACGTAGAAGGCTACATCGTCGAAGGGGTATCCATTGGCGGCCACGAGACCTGCGTCGTCGTGCCCAGCCTCAACTCGGTGTTCGACATCGGCCGGTGCCGCTCGAGGGCTGTGAACCAGGACAATTTGTTCATCACCCACGCGCACATCGATCATATTGTAAGTTTTCAGTTTCCAATATATTCGCAACTTATGAGTGAAGAAATTTGGCCCAAAATGGTCAATTTGAAGTCTTGCATCTAATTGCGGATGTTCGAAACCGGACTGTATTGATTGGATTTATGTTTATTGAAATTACTAGTTTTGCTTCAGTCTTTCAAACTTCTAGGGCTATGAATGTGTTCGAAACTGATGGATAAACACACATCACATTGTAGTTCCCAATTTACAGTAGATACCAAGATGGTCAATTCGAAGTCTTGCTTTAAAAGCGGATGTTTGACACTGGAGATTTGTGAGAAACAAGATATGAGGCTGATTGAATGACGTTTTATTGAAATTACTTCTTCTTTTTGAAGTTTTTCTCTTTGTTCAGGTTTTGGTTATCGAATGGCTAGTCTTCTTTGCACTTTAATTGTCTAATATAGATGGGTTCTATACTTGCGTCAACCTTTCAAACTTCTGGGCTATGAATGCGCTTGAAAACCATGGTAGATGATAAGCTTGTATCTAATTGTTGTAGGGAGGTCTACCAATGTATGTAGCAACAAGGGGATTATACAGCTAAAACCACCAACAATATTTGTGCCACCATGCATTAAAGCGGATGTTGAGAAGCTATTCGAGGTCCATCGGTCCATGAGCAAGGATGAGCTGAAACACGAACTAGTTGCACTGGATGTCGGTATGAATGCTGTGTTTTTTATTAGTAATTTCCCCTCTCGAGTTTTCCTTTGCTCATGGCATCTATCTTATTGTAGGGGAGACTTATGAAATACGGAATGATCTTGTTGTCAGACCATTTAGAACTCATCATGTTATACCCAGCCAGGTACTCTTTGTTGAATCAGTGAATCACTCTTTCCTCAGTGTCTATTGGATTTCTTGGGGTTTGAGTTTTCCTCTCGTTTCATCAGGGATATGTAATCTACTTAGTGAGAAAGAAGTTGAAAAAGCAGTATGCTCATTTGGAAGGCCCTCAGATCAAGAAACTGAAGGTTCGAGGCGTTGAGGTTTGTAATAAAACCTCCTTTACAGAAGCTAATGCTTTATTCACGGTACCACAATTATTTGATGTATACTGTTTCATCAATTGATTGTGAACTTCTTTTGTTAGATTACGGACACAATATTGTCTCCAGAGGTTGCATTTACAGGAGACACAATGTCTGATTTCATACTGGAACCAAAAAATGCGGATGCCCTAAGAGCAAAAGTTCTTATCACAGAGGTTATCCTCTCTTTCTCTCTCGTATGAAAACATATATATGATACTAGACACTTAACTTTCGCTAATAGGGAATTCAATTACTGTACCATTCCCACTTCTGGAAGATATTCAATATTTTTTGCCAAATCACATGGTGTGCACTTGCAGATGTGCAATCCTCAAAACATTTCACTGGTCACGCAAATTGCATTTGTGTCCTTTTGACAATAATGCTGGTTTCTTTTGTAACTGTCAATTTCGCATATTGCATCTAGAATGTAATTCCATTTGGATCATATAGAAAACCTTGTCATAACCTCTGCTTCGACATTTATTTCCAAGTCGAAGGCCCTGAATGGAAACTTGAAGTCTATACCCATTATCTAGGTACAAGAGTTTTATGCCTCCTTTGGTATGGCATCTATGGGTACAATGACATTTTATACCTGTTAGCATTAAGTTTTTTTTTTTTTTTTTTTTTTTTTTTTTTTTTTTTTTTTTTTTTTTTTTTTGAGGAATTTTGGTATATGAAGGGAGGAAAAGTTGATCATAAGCAATTCCAAGTTCCATTGGATTTGCTTATGATCAAACTTGTGGGTATAAGAGGGGTCTTAGGTGTAGGAACATAAATTAAACCAAGTAAAAGTTTGGGTGTTTGACAATTATGAGCACTAGAAGTCCTCTTACCCTATATTCCACGTTCCAAATGGAGTGGAACTGGAGATTGGCTCCTTGCTTGCATGAGCTTAAATTGCGTGACAATAAGGGTTGACATTTACCTGGAAACTAGCTGTATTTATGACAATACCCTTTCATGCTATATTTATGATAAGGCCCTCTTGCTCGTAGTTCCTTGGGTAGACAGGTTGACAACCAGTCATAAATACTTGGTCAATTCTCTTTTCTGGAGCTTTTATAGAGCCATGCTCCATGGCTGACTCGATTTTTGGTGAGGAAAGGCTGGGGTGACGACAACAACGAGAGCAGTTTGGTTCGGAGTTTCACATCTCTCATGAGCTTGAAGTGTTGTGTCTACGGTTTTATAACCTTGATCATGCTTTTGTCATTCCATAGATCTTAATGGAATATACTTTACGTACTACCGCACCCTTATGACAACAATGATGATCAACAGTTTGGTTCGGAGTTTTGACATATCCCGTGAAGCTTGAAGTGTTACAGCTATGGTTTTATAACCTTGATCAAGCTTTTGTTGTCACATAGACTTAATGGAATGTACTGTATCTACTACTGCACACTTATTAGCTTGCTGTCTGATCATGTTGTTTGCAGGCTACTTTTCTAGATGAAGAATGTGACATCGAGCAAGCACGGGAGCATGGTCATATGCATTTGTTTGAGGTAATGATCTTTTTTACTCCATCTATATGCTTGTATAAATAAATCTATGACATCCATTAGTCCGATCTGTTTATTAGAAAAATAATTCGTTGGATTCCAAGATGTTTGCGGAGGCTGAAGGATGTTTTTTTGATAACTCACCTATAGCATAATAAGTTGAGATGATATCTTGGCATATGCATTGCATTAGCTTACCATATTTCAGGTTGATGATGTGGTGATTAGAAGTAGACATTAACTGATCCAAACCCACAATCTATTGAGCCTGTTGTTGGATTCATATTTTACATATCCTTTCCTCAGTTCTCGCCATCTCCCGTGTCGCACACATAAGTCTGGACTTTCTAATTTAGTTCAATTGAAATAAATTTTAATCATATGAACTCCTTGCGTCATTCTTTTTTTTGAATAAGCTCATCTGCTTCCATAAACTCATTGTGGAGTTTTTCAAAGACTAATAAATTTCAAAGTTTTGCAAATAAAATAACTCCTTAATAAGTGGTCTTCTCTTGAAAAATCTGTAGGACAGGAGGATTTATGGAAAGGCCATAATATGAGGATCTTTCTTTGTATTTTCAGAAACGCCAAGGAATTTATGCAGAAAAACCTAAAGGTTGTTTATTAATCGTTAACCACTCGTTGCTAAAATAAGATTTGCACTAATTTTTGTAGATTATGGAGCATGCCCAGTGGTTTCGCAACAAGGCTATTTTACTCACTCACTTCTCATCCCGTTACAAATCTGAGGTGACTAGTTTGTTACCTACCTAATCTTTCTGTTCTTTTCTTGATATATTTCATCGTTTACTGTATGGTTGCTACAATGAGAACTTGTCTTTGACAGGATATTCGTCAAGCTGTATCAAAGCTGCAGAAACAGTTGTCTCCAAATGTCGTAGCTCTCACGGAAGGCTTCAAATCTACATACTCCTGAAATGATATGGATTATAAGCACATAACGGTTTTCCAGTTGGTTGTAATCAGTGATGAGAAATTTTTG
>JAVJIF010029386.1:0-61042 GCA_038442645.1 Agave tequilana | reverse complement strand
TTCTCTCTTTAATTATATGTAAGTGATAATAGATGTGGCATGCATGGGAGTGGTCCATGGGTGTTGTGTGCGTGAGTGTGTGTTCATGTGTAGACAGGTATACGTGTAAATATATGTAATATGTATGTATGTATAAGTATATGTTATATATGTATGCATAGAGTGTATGTATATGTATACTTGTACATGTACGTGGGTGTACACGTATGTGTCAGGTTGCTCGGAAGTGTGTTTAGTGTAGTTTATATTTATTTGTATGTTCGGTTGCTTGTTACAGTATTTCGGATCCACTTGGTGAGATCCGGACCAGTTGCAGGAGACCGGACCCGATCTGGATTCGTGCTCGTTGTGGACCCGATACAATGGTGATTCGAAGACCGATCTATGGGATGAGCTGTAGATCAGTACTGGTTCGTGCAGTGAAGACTAGACGGCGATCGTTTCCGAAACTGCGTCATTTCATGTGAGTGTTCGTTCTTGTGCAATTCCTTATTTATCGTTGCATGTATGCATTTACATATTACACTTATCATTTCATGCGGCTTTCTGTTATATGTAATCAGTTTGGCTAATTGTACTACTTCATGAGACACCCATGATTGCTCACTTTAATTACCTAGTTCATAGGAGCTTGTATCAGGATCATTTTCTGTGTTGGTAGATCGCCGTTGTTGGCTTACGCCTAGTATTGATATACCGTTGACTGGACTTGATCTTGTGAATAACCTAGTTGTGATAAATCTTAGAATATAAGTATATTGATCTCGAGGCTGATTAATTGATGATTGAGGATGTTACACTTTTTAGTTATAATCTTAATTGATTTGGATATCGATGATTGAATAAATAGGAGTTCTTCATTAATAAAAATGAAATCGTGGACTTGAACATGTCGGTAGACTCGATTGGATTGGAGTCGACTTGGGAGTTGAGGAATAGGCATTGATTAGATTGACCTGACCTGATAGATCTTAGAGATATACTTGATATTTTACTTGACTTTGGGATCCTGATTGACCTTGATAGAGTGAGAGTGTGTGATAATCTTGATCGAATTAAAATATAAAGATTTGATTATATGTATCAGGACATGTAGTATTTCAGTTATTAAGATTTGGATATATCGATGACTTGAGGATCAGAGTTTGAGAATAGTTACATTTGATCTCCGTTATTGGTAGGATCAGAGTTGATCGTTAGGATGAGAGAATTGATTATTGATTTATTGGACTTGTGATTACTGCACCAGATTACCTTAATAAGGTTTGATGTTTGAGGTTCATGAGGATAGCTTTTGAGATTATGAGTTGACAGATTAGTTATAGACATTATATCGGTGGATGTGATCTTGATCAGTTTAATATGAGATTGTATAATGACTAGAGGTGCAGGACTGTTACTGTATAAATTTATTTTACTAAAGTTACTGGAAAAGATTGTTTGACCGTAACACCCTGTACAGTCCCATTGTTTATCGTATACACGATTACTGTTATTGTTCACTGTTACTGATATTGTTCACCGTGTATACGATTACTGATTGACTGTTACTGTACTGAACCGTTACTGTCACCGTACGTCCCAGCATTATAAGTAACATGGATATTGATTGTCATGACTGAATTAATTAATAAAGTAATTGAACAACTTACACCAGGGTGGAGAAATTGATGGAGGAGACAGCGTCTGTATTTTGGGTGGACCTAGGATACAGGTTGCGCAGCCGACTGAGGGTTCCACTGCAGGGTTCCTAGGGGATGACTGACATCCCATCTGTACTGTTATTGTTCCACTGTTCATATAGTGAGATTACTGTTACTGTTACTGAATACCTAGCGGTACGGCCTGGTTCAGCGCCAGGAAACTGAGGCCGTGATTCCGGGTATGTACGGAACCCACGTAAAGCATGGACAATGTCTTTTCTATTAATTTCAATAACTTAGGACCCTGATTGACACATGTAGTAGGCGTAGTATGGAATGCGTCTATTACAGGTGGCAATTGGTGTTCGCTGACACAGTAAATGTTAATAAATTGTTATAGCATATTGTGACTGACTATATCACCTGACTGTGCATATGTATACTATGATAGACATATGACTATAACTATGACCGGATTGTATACCAGACTAGTGACATATGCTAGATTACACATCATGACATCAGTTGTTTGTTTACAGTTATTTTACTTGTCTTTTATCTGCACGCTTATTCATGTTATTGTTATTCAGTTGCTTGTTTATCATGTAATTTAGTTATCTTATGTTTGCAGTTTATTTTGTTATTATTCTGTGCACATTGTTTATATGCACGAGCAGTCCTCTTTACACACACACTCACTAGGTCGCTTTCTGACGACCCTGAATTTGCACGTCCAGATATTGGACGTTTTGTTTCTATTGTTCAGGTGTTCGTGTGATCGTGCGCTTCGCAAGGAGCTAGATTCTCTCTGATTCTGGTATTCTCATCTCTCTTATCTTTCTGTTATTTCTTTAGTCTCGATATATCAGTTTTAGTTGTTATTCCAGTTCCTGATTCATATACGTGGATGCCTATATGTAATATTGCAGTAAACATGATTCATTATAGTTTCAGATTATAGCTTGTTTTGGGTTACTTAAGGCTTAGCGCGTATGCGTGAGGTTATTTTCCTCGCGTATATACGTCGCCAACCTTCGTCGCGACTTCGTCGTATTTTGGGAAGCGGGGCATGAAAAATATCATTATCCACTTCCTAGTCTACCAATATGAATTTATATATACCCATTCTTCTTTATATGGGGTATGAGAACTCCACTTCCCTAAAATCTAGTACATGGTCACAGGGTATAAAGGCTTCACAACTTCTGAATTCATTTTAAACATGTTTTATATCTAGATAACTTCTATTTACTTTTAAATTATTAAGGTTTGGAATGCCAAGGTCATGTATACTCGTACGCAACAGATGTCAAGGTTTAAATGTAGTATCAGGGATTAAATCAACTGTATTATGTCTCACGAAGGCAAGGACCTGAATTCTAGTTATACATACAAACGTACCTAATATATATATATGTGTTTGTGAAACTGAAACTAATGAAACATTGCCTATAGATACTACTAAATTAGGCAGACTGATACACTTGTGCCCTTACTCCTAATATGTTCACGTTCCAATTTTACTGATGAGGTGACATTTCACTTTCAATCCATAAGACTTTAATTATAAATAAAATCATAGTCTTCCTCTCGCCATCGTACTTCTATTCACATTCTCCTCACTCTCCACTATAGCATAATAATAGATGTATATTGCCTACAGGTTATGATAGTTTGTATAGGCATAAACAAGAACCAAATCGAGCCTAGAATTATCTCTAAAATTTAATCCAACCCCTAAAACTCCATGTTCTCCACCGCCTTTGTTTGTGGCCATGACAAACACCAATAGTGATCAACTTCTGTCCTTGCACTAGTAACATAAACACATATTTGAAATCTGCTTGCAAGCAACCATTCCCAAATTCATCAAATCCCGGTCATAAATAAACGGAAGTACTTGACATGTCGGTTATACTATACTTATTAACAAAAACAAAAGAAAAGATAAGAAAATATCATCTAATTGCACTTCCCCGATGGAGTTTAACAGAGTTAGTAGAAGAAAGATCTTAAAGATTCAGCTATCAATTCGTTTACTAAAGCATATATGCATGATAATCACACGGTTCTTGAAGTTATCAAGTGAATCACTCATCTATAGGCTTGCACATAAATAAATTTCTCATGAACTATAAACTTCATAACCTTGGCTTAATCATGTTTTTCTCTTTAGCTGATAATTTCTCAATTGCCATAAAAAAAATGCGTAAGTCAAAAGAATTGTCATTTAATAATAATACAACATTCCTCACTGGCATACTATTGGTACTTTAATGTTCGAATAGGACAAATTCCTCCCAATTTCAGTCACACAGATTCTCAACTTAACATATTTCTCCATTTTAAATAAACAATTTCTATAATACTATTCCCTTATCTCTATACATCTTGCAGAATTTGAAAGCCTTACATCTCTCAAGGAATCAGTTGGCGGAGAAGTACTAGATTATTCACATGACTTTCCAAATATGCATTAACTATTAACATCAATCATAAATCAAAAGAATTTGTCTCTAACAAATAGTTAGTTTAAGTGTACAAAGGAGCAAGTGCTTATGTGGCCAAGCAATACATGTGGATACCACGTGCTTCTTAATGCTCTTGAAGGAAAACACACTAAAGAGGATTATCGCCTAGTAAGTATCGACGCTCAATTTCTTCCTTTTACATGTTAATTAATTATTTCCAATTTCTTCATCAAAAAAAATTTGTTGATCAATTCAATTCTCTAGCAACTATATATGATATAATATATATATATATATTCATGATGACAATATGACTGTCATCAAAGAACTCAGTTAAATGTAACTTTATAGTGATCTCTAACACACAAAAATGCAAGTACTTGATTTATCGTATCTATACTATGCAATTATAACTAAGCAACCCTAGAATTTAACCTGATTGCATTCTATCAAAAAGATAAAACATCAATTTAGTTAAGGACTTCTAATGACAAATCTTAAATTTTCATAAGCTCAATTGGAGATACAATTATGACCAGGGGAAAGAAAATTGTGTTGTTAATAAAAAAAAATCAAAATCTATCCTGGAGGTCATGACAATGGAAGAGAAGATTTCAAATCCAACCAATCGATCCATTTCCAATAACTCAGGTCAAAAGAACTCTCCACTCACACAATTAACAGTAATTTTCATAGATAAATCAAGAATAAATTTCAAAGGATTTAAATTTGAAGTGGATTTTAAATCTGAAACAAAGGCAACTCCCTCACCCCCACCTTCTTGCCGCCGCCTCACCGGCCGTCGCTTGGCTGGCCTGGCCCGCGCGCCGCCACGGCCGCCGCAGGTGCCGCCATGGCCGGCGGCTGCTGTGGTTGTCGCGCGCGCGCGCACCCAGATAGGGGGAAAGAGTGAGATTGAGAGCGATGGTGAGGGTGATAGACGGAGAGGGATTGAGAAAGAATGGGATTTTATAAAATAAAATTGTAACGGTCCCAGATTTCTAATGATCTCAATTTACAAACAACTCCATTGATTAACAGATTATCATACTCATCTCCAATATTCCTGAAAATTTTAGCAGCACCTCCTTTGTAAATACTAAATGTCCAAATATACATTTCATATCACAATAATTTCGGCCAACACCAGCCTACTTATCTGCAATCCCAGCATATAAGCCAACCTAACAGTCGCCCACACAATCATAAATATAATTCGGTTCACACGGCCTCTCTATATAAAAACTCAATAATTAAGTGCTCGAGAGCAACCCTCTCGGCATCCACATAATAATGTCAAACCATCTTTAACTCCAACTCATCATAATTATAACCAACTCATATCTCCATATAATACATGGATTCAGACTATCCATCCATTTAACACTAACACTTGCTATAAGTACACGTCAAATGGGATAATGGACATATACAATAAGAACTAAATTACAATCACACCAAGTACAACTCTAAAACTCCTCTATGTAACATGATTTCCAACAAGGCGCTTGAAAGCTTACATTGAGTCTTCGCCTCACCAAGACCTGAAAATATAACAATCTGTGGGGGGTGAGCTCAACAGCTCAGTGAGGAGATAAAGAAGAGAATCAGAGGATGATGAATATAATCAATAATAAGCATGATTTTTTTTTCGAGTAATAGAGCAAATATGAATGAATAAGAGACAGAGAATCAATAACATATGATGAGACAATTGGGCTCCAAAATCTTCGAGGACGGTCCGACTCTTTTGGTCCTTGATTTATTATGAAATTTCTCTGTACTCTAGGCCACACGGTACAAGGTCTATAAGCTCTGCGAAATAATAACTCAGCGATTTTAGTTTATTATCAAATTCTTCTTATGCATTAATAGTATGTGTCACATACGTATTTCAGATATCAAGCACGAACGCGCCAATCACACACCCACCATCTTATATATAGTGCATGCGTTCAGATAACACATGCATCACAATACATATTGTATAACATATAATCATATCATACTCCTCATAGTACAATATCACATCACACTCCAAGTAATGCATGGATTAACCTGTACACTTTCACACAATTTACAGTATTTCATTTCAATCAGCTAAATCTGTATTCTAATGTTTTCATTATCATATACGATCCAACATACTTCTAGTGTCACACACACATATGTATCACACATAGCTATTCATTTTTCAATCATTTGTAAAGATGCAAATATATGCATATCATAGCACCGTCTTCGCACTCCGCCCGTGCAATACGGGTCCCTTCCCCTGATATATGTATATATAGCACCGTCTTCGCACTCCGCCCGTGCAATACGGGTCCCTTCCTCCGGATATATGTATATATAGCACCGTCTTCGCACTCCGCCCGTGCAATACGGGTCCCTTCCTCCGGATAAATGATATAATGCAATAACACCGTCTTCCTCCTCCCACCGGCTCCCGCCCGGCCCCTTCCTCCAATGAGCAAGAAAGCGAAAGACATGCTCGAATTTACAGGCAGATAACAACCAATGTAGTAACAATATGATTATCAATTTAACACTAAGGTTTGCTTTGCAGCTCATTAGTTCTATTACTGAAGAATTTCATGTGGTTCACTGCATGTGTATACATACACTCAGCTAACAATCATTTCATCATATTACAACAGTCTGACCATTTATTATAGTTCGATTCTCAGCTTAACTTCTATCGCTGGGGGAATGTAATGTAATCTGTATATGTGTATGCAAACATAAGTTATATTTCACCTTCCTGCCTTAGTAATTCTATTGTCAATGAGATGTACATGGTTTATTGGTTATACAATCACGCATAAATTGTAAGGCAACAGTAAGGTGACTTACGTATCTCATTCATGTAAATTGAGTTCTCATTCATATTAACAATAACTGTGTATCCAGATAAAGATGTATGTGTATGAGTATGTATAACTGTATATCTCATGTTACACTTAATCACATTCATACTTCAGTATCATTCATATGTAACAATCAATTTACACACAAAATGTCATACAAAATCATATTCACACAATTCCCGAGTTCGGACTCTTAACATAATTATTAATTATAAGTGCTCCAATAAGTCGGCACTTAAGTAATAACATCTATTTTCATTCATGATCTATCCAACTATTCATATTAGGTAAACACAATTCTTCTACAAAACAAATCATTCTCATTAAATTCTTAGTTGACTATGACGATGTTATTGGGGCATCTACTAACATATCACCCTCTATGTTAAACAACTTTTAAACAATTTCAGGTGAACTTAGAAAAGTTAATGACTTGAGCAGTCTATACCTTTCTTTGCAATGAGAACATAGACAATATCTTATTTAAACTGGAAGCAGGAATGTGAACCTTCTTAACAGTAACAAATCTTTCACTTTTAACCCAGTGTCGGAATCTCTAAGAAATTATCATATGCATAGTAAAGTACGGATCTCATTCCACTTGGCACTAAACTGCACACGAATTTATTGGTACCTTATATTTTTATGAGCCAGATAAGGACAGTCTGCTATCTGGAGTAGACACCACTATTAAAACTTTTAGTGAAATCCTTCATACATGACACCCTATTTTGGAAGAAAGTTGTTAAGAATTTTGTGTCAAAACCACACATCGCTTATATTATCTATAGTGATGACAAGCTACCAGAAAAATCTTAATCACAAAATTAAGTTCAAGTCTTCATAATTCATAACATAAAAATACACATTTTTTTTCATATACAACTCTCACATTTTAAGGTGCATTGTTTGTGACTTTAAGTATAAAATCTCGATTTAGGAGGAAAAATAGTGATGTTATAGGAGTAACTTGAGTATTTCGCTTACGAAGACATATGATGCATACAACACTACTGCAATATAGTGCAAAGGGCCTAGAAGGAGGGTTCCAACGTATTATCTCTTCCTTACATGGTCAAGATATCCTTTGAGACCTTCATGACTCATATTTTGCTGATATCAAACTTTCGGGTATAACATAATTAAATCTTTTGTTACAAGGTCATGAGATTTTATCAGCTCTTCTACCTCTTAGACTTTCTTAGAATATCACCCAAGACATTTCAGGTGTAGACGTTAGGAGTACAATCTCATCTTCTTTGTATACCAAAAATTTTAATGAAAGGAGGGCTTGAGTTTAATTGGGGAGACTTCCGTGTTCTCCAAATTTCTCTTCTAATTTTATATTTTAATTATACAAGGGACACAATTTAGCTTTGTGCATTAATGAACTTGAAGTTCAATCCCTACATGTTAAGGGTTTGCAGAGCCTTTACTATATCAACAAGGATCACTCTCTCTACCACCACCTTTCAACTCTAACAAAAATCCCTCGATTTGCTTGTGATGTTTCGACAAACCTCTATCACCTACATCCAACCGGAATGTGAAATAAACTGCTGGGAGGTGGACTCGTATAGCTCTATATATATCTCTTAGACAATATAACACATACTATAAGTAGTTTGATGTTGCAGTGACCACCAGTCATGAACCTTTTGTTTGATATAGTTTTATGGCTCGATCTTTCCGGATAACCAACGGAGTTTTTATAATAACTTTCATTCTACGTATAGGAATAGAACGAGGAAAATTTATTAGAAACTAAACTCCACTACCTTTCCAATGACCTATTACATGATAGGTTTTGATTAACCAAACTGCTCCAGAAATTCAAAACCTATCAGCTGTGCTGAATTCTGCAGCATGACAGTTTGACCAACATTCATTGTTTCAGTCATAGCTTAAGTTACAGGTATCCGATGAGGGCATGGTATGAACCGTTAGAAAGTAGACTCGATTATATTTCAAACGGTATAAAATATGATACCATTAAACCCCAACATACTGATGATCTGCGCCGAATTTACAGATTATGATCCTGGACAGATTCCTGCACCTATAAGGGGTATTCTCTATTCACTCAAAATAATTATTTTATTCAGAAACTTTTAAAAGAAATTATGGGGGAATCATAGATTGGGGATTCCCTTAGATAGCACGTATTAATCATTATATGTGCCTCAGAATTTCTCTGAATTTGAAAATTTTAAACGAGATAAGCTTGGTCAAGTTAAGATCTCCTTCACTACATTATTAATACTATAGTAATCTTTCACCTTCCATTAATTAATAAGTACAACCGAATTAACTCATTAATATCAAGCCTAACATCATACCATCTCATGCTTAAGGACTTCATGAAATATCCTTAGGGTTTAAAAATAAAATAGAGCAACGGAAGGTCCCCCACCTCACCTCCTTTTCCTTAATCATGTCATCAATTTCATCTTACTCTAGTTTGGCAACATGAGGGAACAAGAACATGGCTTTAATTCCTCAACCTAAAGTAATATAGACTTCCCCATTTCCTACCAATTAGTGGCATCTAGATATACACTTGGTATGAGAGAAATTCTCTACTAATTCAATAAAATTTCAGAATTCAACAAGGCAAGAAAGAAATGGATTCAAGATAACTCCCCTCACCTATAGATCCATAAGAAGACTCGCTGCCCACCACCGCCTGAGTGCCGCTGCGGCTCCGGCCGTGTCTGGCCGCAGCCGCGGCCCTGGCCGCGCCTGGCCGCGCCTGGCCGCGCGCGGCCGCGCCCTGGCCACCCGCGAGATAGAGAGAGAGAGAGAGAGAGAGAGAGAGAGAGAGAGAGAGAGAGAGATTTGAGGGATTTGAGGGAGAGAAATTTTTGGATCTAGAATAATTTCTTTCTTTTGTTGGAGAAGAAAGGGAGAGAGAGGTTCGGCTGAAAATTGGGAGGGGATTGAGAGAAATGAGGAAAGTATCTCATCTTTCTTTTTTTTTTTCATAAATCACCCTACATTTCTATATTACCCCTATTAAATTTCTCTCTCTTTCTCTCCTCATGCCACCTATACACACATTACTCAAGAGAATCCTCACCCTTCATCAACCTATCTCATGCACACCTACCTCCCCCACTAAACATTTAATAAGTTGGTATATCAATTATGCTTGATTGTGTTTCTTTGTATTTGATTGAATTTCCTTGTATTTACACAATATACTCACATACAAATTTATTAGATATATGCAAACACTTCTTAAAAAGAATTAAAATTGAAAGTACAATTTTTATATACCCACACATATATTTGTACGAGAATGATTGCACAATATACATAACCTGTACATATACACATATGCAAATTTATCCCACTACCAGAATACCCTCAAAGTTTCTAAAATTTCACTGTTACACTGGATTAATTTAATGATCACCTCAGATAGTCCCGTATGATCTTATAAATCACGGATTAAATATTTAGATCAAGGTTTTAAGAATCGGGGCCTTACAGTTCTACCCCCTTACAAAAGTTTCGTCCTCGAAACTTGGCATGCCTGAAACAGATAAGTGTAAAACCTCCCCATTCCTCCTATATACTCCAAAATCATACTTCCATATAATTTCCCTCTCGATCCTTTTTTTTTATCTCGAGAACTTATTATCTCTTGAACAACTTCCTACATTATATTCTTACGATCCAACTTAATCTTAACTCGCTTGATATTTTAATCATTTCCTTACTCCAGTATCCCATACCACTAGCAGCTCATACTGAGGGCCCACACCCTCAGCCGAACACATCCGAATTATGGCATGTGTGTACGATAATCCGAACATAAGGCAGTGACCAAATATCACGCGCTTTAGGATTAGTCATACACGTAAGAACTCCTACTCCCCTTAAACTAACCATATCAAATAATATTTTCACAAACATACAAACCGTAATCATGCATATCAATCATAGCAATCAGCCCTATCAATCCAATCCTCTTTCTACTATAATAATTCTAAATCTATCCTCATTATATATCCTGGGCTCTGATACCAGCTGTAACGGTCCCAGATTTCTAATGATCTCAATTTACATAAACAACTCTATTGATTAACAGATTATCATACTCATCTCCAATATTCTGAAAATTTTAGCAGCACCTCCTTTGTAAATACTAAATGTCCAAATATACATTTCATATCACAATAATTTCGGCCAACACCAGCCTACTTATCTGCAATCCCAGCATATAAGCCAACCTAACAGTCGCCCACACAATTATAAATATAATTCGGTTCACACGACCTCTCTATATAAAAACTCAATAATTAAGTGCTCGAGAGCAACCCTCTCGGCATCCACATAATAATGTCAAACCATCTTTAACCCCAACTCATCATAGTTATAACCAACTCATATCTCCATATAATACATGGATTCAGACTATCCATCCATTTAACACTAACACTTGCTATAAGTACACGTCAAATGGGATAATGGACATATACAATAAGAACTAAATTACAATCACACCAAGTACAACTCTAAAACTCCTCTATGTAACATGATTTCCAACAAGGCGCTTGAAAGCTTACATTGAGTCTTCGCCTCACCAAGACCTGAAAATATAACAATCTGTGGGGGGGTGAGCTCAACAGCTTAGTGAGGAGATAAAGAAGAGAATCAGAGGATGATGAATATAAACAATAATAAGCATGATTTTTTTTTCGAGTAATAGAGCAAATCTGAATGAATAAGAGAAACAGAGAATCAATAACATATGATGAGACAATTGGGCTCCAAAATCTTTGAGGACGGTCCGACTCTTTTGGTCCTTGATTTATTATGAAATTTCTCTGTACTCTAGGCCACACGGTACAAGGTCTATAAGCTCTGCAAAATAATAACTCGGCGATTTTAGTTTATTATCAAATTCTTCTTATGCATTAATAGTATGTGTCACATACGTATTTCAGATATCAAGCACGAACGCGCCAATCACACACCCACCATCTTATATATAGTGCATGCGTTCAGATAACACATGCATCACAATACATATTGTATAACATATAACCATATCATACTCCTCATAGTACAATATCACATCACACTCCAAGTAATGCATGGATTAACCTGTACACTTTCACACAATTTACAGTATTTCATTTCAATCAGCTAAATCTGTATTCTAATGTTTTCATTATCATATACGATCCAACATACTTCTAGTGTCACACACACATATGTATCACACATAGCTATTCATTTTCAATCATTTGCAAAGATGCAAATATATGCATATCATAGCACCGTCTTCGCACTCCGCCCGTGCAATACGGGTCCCTTCCTCCTGATATATGTATATATAGCACCGTCTTCGCACTCCGCCCGTGCAATACGGGTCCCTTCCTCCGGATATATGTATATATAGCACCGTATTTGCACTCCGCCCGTGCAATACGGGTCCCTTCCTCCGGATATATGTATATAATGCAATAACACCGTCTTCCCCCTCCCACCGGCTCCCGCCCGGCCCCTTCCTCCAATGAGCAAGAAAGCGAAAGACATGCTCGAATTTACAGGCAGATAACAACCAATGTAGTAACAATATGATTATCAATTTAACACTAAGGTTTGCTTTGCAGCTCATTAGTTCTATTACTGAAGAATTTCATGTGGTTCACTGCATGTGTATACATACACTCAGCTAACAATCATTTCATCATATTACAACAGTCTGACCATTTATTATAGTTCGATTCTCAGCTTAACTTCTATCGCTGGGGAATGTATGTAATTCACTGTATATGTGTATGCAAACATAAGTTACATTTCACCTTCCTGCCTTAGTAATTCTATTGTCAATGAGATGTACATGGTTTACTGGTTATACAATCACGCATGAGTTGTAAGGCAACAGTAAGGTGACTTACGTATCTCATTCATGTAAATTGAGTTCTCATTCATATTAACAACAACTGTGTATCCAGATAGAGATGTATGTGTATGAGTATGTATAACTGTATATCTCATGTTACACTTAATCACATTCATACTTCAGTATCATTCATATGTAACAATCAATTTACACACAAAATGTCATACAAAATCATATTCACACAATTCCCGAGTTCGGACTCTTAACATACTTATTAATTATAAGCGCTCCAATAAGTCGGCACTTAAGTAATAACATCTATTTTCATTCATGATCTATCCAACTATTCATATTAGGTAAACACAATTCTTCTACAAAACAAATCATTCTCATTAAATTCTTAGTTGACTATGACGATGTTATTGGGGCATCTACTAACATATCACCCTCTATGTTAAACAACTTTTAAACAATTTCAGGTGAACTTAGAAAAGTTAATGACTTGAGCAGTCTATACCTTTCTTTGCAATGAGAACATAGACAATATCTTATTTAAACTAAAAGCAGGAATGTGAACCTTCTTAACAGTAACAAATCTTTCGCTTTTAACCCAGTGTCAGAATCTCTAAGAAATTATCATATGCATAGTAAAGTACGGATCTCATTCCACTTGGCACTAAACTGCACACGAATTTATTGGTACCTTATATTTTTATGAGCCAGATAAGGACAGTCTGCTATCTAGAGTAGACACCACTATTAAAACTTTTAGTAAAATCCTTCATACATGACACCCTATTTTAGAAGAAAGTTGTTAAGAATTTCGTGTCAAAACCACACATCGCTTATATTATCTATAGTGATGACAAGCTACCAGAAAAATCTTAATCACAAAATTAAGTTCAAGTCTTCATAATTCATAATATAAAAATACACATTTTTTTTCATATACAACTCTCTCATTTTAAGGTGCATTGTTTGTGACTTTAAGTATAAAATCTCGATTTAGGAGGAAAAATAGTGATGTTATAGGAGTAACTTGAGTATTTCGCTTACGAAGACATATGATGCATACAACACTACTGCAATATAGTGCAAAGGGCCTAGAAGGAGGGTTCCAACGTATTATCTCTTCCTTACATGGTCAAGATATCCTTTGAGACCTTCATGACTCATATTTTGCTGATATCAAACTTTCGGGTATAACATAATTAAATCTTTTGTTACAAGGTCATGAGATTTTATCAGCTCTTCTACCTCTTAGACTTTCTTAGAATATCACCCAAGACATTTCAGGTGTAGACGTTAGGAGTACAATCTCATCTTCTTTGTATACCAAAAATTTTAATGAAAGGAGGCTTGAGTTTAATTGGGGAGACTTCCGTGTTCTCTAAATTTCTCTTCTAATTTTATATTTTAATTATACAAGGGACACAATTTAGCTTTGTGCATTAATGAACTTGAAGTTCAATCCCTACATGTTAAGGGTTTGTAGAGCCTTTACTATATCAACAAGGATCACTCTCTCTACCACCACCTTTCAACTCTAACAAAAATCCCTCGATTTGCTTGTGATGTTTCGACAAACCTCTATCACCTACATCCAACCGGAATGTGAAATAAACTGCTGGGAGGTGGACTCGTATAGCTCTATATATATCTCTTAGACAATATAACACATACTATAAGTAGTTTGATGTTGCAGTGACCACCAGTCATGAACCTTTTGTTTGACACAGTTTTATGGCTCGATCTTTCCGGATAACCAACGGAGTTTTTATAATTACTTTCATTCTACGTATAGGAATAGAACGAGGAAAGATTTATTAGAAACTAGACTCCACTACCTTTCCAATGACCTATTACATGATAGGTTTTGATTAACCAAACTGCTCCAGAAATTCAAAACCTATCAGCTGTGCTGAATTCTGCAGTATGACAGTTTGACCAACATTCATGTTTTTCAGTCATAGCTTAAGTTACAGGTATCCGATGAGGGCATGGTATGAACCTTAGAAAGTAGACTCGATTATCTTTCCAACGGTATAAAACATGATACCATTAAACCCCAACATACTGATGATCTGCGCCCGAATTTATAGATTATGATCCTGGACAGATTCCTGCACCTATAAGGGGTATTCTCTATTCACTCAAAATAATTATTTTATTC
This sequence comes from Agave tequilana, assembly GCA_038442645.1. NCBI lineage: Eukaryota > Viridiplantae > Streptophyta > Magnoliopsida > Asparagales > Asparagaceae > Agave > Agave tequilana. The sequence goes on along the minus strand of JAVJIF010029386.1, from coordinate 46,025 downwards.
AGAAACTTTTAAAAGAAAATATGGGGGAATCATAGATTGGGGATTCCCTTAGATGGCATGTATTGATCATTATATGTGCCTTAGAATTTCTCTGAATTTGAAAATTTTAAACAAGATAAGCTTGGTCAAGTTAAGATCTCCTTCACTACATTATTAATACTATAGTAATCTTTCACCTTCCATTAATTAATAAGTACAACCGAATTAACTCATTAATATCAAGCCTAACATCATACCATCTCATGCTTAAGGACTTCATGAAATATCCTTAGGGTTTAAAAATAAAATAGAGCAACGGAAGGTCCCCCACCTCACCTCCTTTTCCTTAATCACGTCATCAATTTCATCTTACTCTAGTTTGGCAACATGAGGGAACAAGAACATGGCTTTAATTCCTCAACCTAAAGTAATATAGACTTCCCCATTTCCTACCAACTAGTGGCATCTAGATATACACTTGGTATGAGAGAAATTCTCTACTAATTCAATAAAATTTCAGAATTCAACAAGGTAAGAAAGAAATGGATTCAAGATAACTCCCCTCACCTATAGATCCATAAGAAGACTCGCTGCCCACCACCGCCGTGAGTGCCGCTGCGGCTCCGGCTGTGTCTGGCCGCAGCCGCGGCCCTGGCCGCGCCTGGCCACGCGCGGCCGCGCCCCACCTGGCCCTGGCCACCCGCGAGAGAGAGAGAGAGAGAGAGAGAGAGAGAGAAATTTGAGGGAGAGAAATTTTTGGATCTAGAATAATTTCTTTCTTTTGTTGGAGAAGAAAGGGAGAGAGAGGTTCGGCTGAAAATTGGGAGGGGATTGAGAGAAATGAGGAAAGTATCTCATCTTCTTTTTTTTTTTGCATAAATCACCCTACATTTCTTTATTACCCCTATTAAATTTCTCTCTCTTTCTCTCCTCATGCCACCTATACACACATTACTCAAGAGAATCCTCACCCTTCATCAACCTATCTCATGCACACCTACCTTCCCCACTAAACATTTAATAAGTTGGTATATCAATTATGCTTGATTGTATTTCTTTGTATTTGATTGAATTTCCTTGTATTTACACAATATACTCACATACAAATTTATTAGATATATGCAAACACTCCTTAAAAAGAATTAAAATTGAAAGTACAATTTTTATATACCCACACATATATTTGTACGAGAATGATTGCACAATATACATAACCTGTACATATACACATATGCAAATTTATCCCACTACCAGAATACCCTCAAAGTTTCTAAAATTTCACTGTTACACTGGATTAATTTAATGATCACCTCAGATAGTCCCGTATGATCTTATAATCACGGATTAAATATTTAGATCAAGGTTTTAAGAATCGGGGCCTTACAGTTCTACCCCCTTACAAAAGTTTCGTCCTCGAAACTTGGCATGCCTGAAACAGATAAGTGTAAAACCTCCCCATTCCTCCTATATACTCCAAAATCATACTTCCATATAATTTCCCTCTCGATCCTTTTTTTTTATCTCGAGAACTTATTATCTCTTGAACAACTTCCTACATTATATTCTTACGATCCAACTTAATCTTAACTCGCTTGATATTTTAATCATTTCCTTACTCCAGTATCCCATACCACTAGCAGCTCATACTGAGGGCCCACACCCTCAGCCGAACACATCCGAATTATGGCATGTGTGTACGATAATCCGAACATAAGGCAGTGACCAAATATCACGCGCTTTAGGATTAGTCATACACGTAAGAACTCCTACTCCCCTTAAACTAACCATATCAAATAATATTTTCACAAACATACAAACCGTAATCATGCATATCAATCATAGCAATCAGCCCTATCAATCCAATCCTCTTTCTACTATAATAATTCTAAATCTATCCTCATTATATATCCTGGGCTCTGATACCAGCTGTAACGGTCCCAGATTTCTAATGATCTCAATTTACATAAACAACTCTATTGATTAACAGATTATCATACTCATCTCCAATATTCTTGAAAATTTTAGCAGCACCTCCTTTGTAAATACTAAATGTCCAAATATACATTTCATATCACAATAATTTCGGCCAACACCAGCCTACTTATCTGCAATCCCAGCATATAAGCCAACCTAACAGTCGCCCACACAATTATAAATATAATTCGGTTCACACGACCTCTCTATATAAAAACTCAATAATTAAGTGCTCGAGAGCAACCCTCTCGGCATCCACATAATAATGTCAAACCATCTTTAACCCCAACTCATCATAGTTATAACCAACTCATATCTCCATATAATACATGGATTCAGACTATCCATCCATTTAACACTAACACTTGCTATAAGTACACGTCAAATGGGATAATGGACATATACAATAAGAACTAAATTACAATCACACCAAGTACAACTCTAAAACTCCTCTATGTAACATGATTTCCAACAAGGCGCTTGAAAGCTTACATTGAGTCTTCGCCTCACCAAGACCTGAAAATATAACAATCTGTGGGGGGGTGAGCTCAACAGCTTAGTGAGGAGATAAAGAAGAGAATCAGAGGATGATGAATATAAACAATAATAAGCATGATTTTTTTTTCGAGTAATAGAGCAAATCTGAATGAATAAGAGAAACAGAGAATCAATAACATATGATGAGACAATTGGGCTCCAAAATCTTCGAGGACGGTCCGACTCTTTGGTCCTTGATTTATTATGAAATTTCTCTGTACTCTAGGCCACACGGTACAAGGTCTATAAGCTCTGCGAAATAATAACTCGGCGATTTTAGTTTATTATCAAATTCTTCTTATGCATTAATAGTATGTGTCACATACGTATTTCAGATATCAAGCACGAACGCGCCAATCACACACCCACCATCTTATATATAGTGCATGCGTTCAGATAACACATGCATCACAATACATATTGTATAACATATAACCATATCATACTCCTCATAGTACAATATCACATCACACTCCAAGTAATGCATGGATTAACCTGTACACTTTCACACAATTTACAGTATTTCATTTCAATCAGCTAAATCTGTATTCTAATGTTTTCATTATCATATACGATCCAACATACTTCTAGTGTCACACACACATATGTATCACACATAGCTATTCATTTTCAATCATTTGCAAAGATGCAAATATATGCATATCATAGCACCGTCTTCGCACTCCGCCCGTGCAATACGGGTCCCTTCCTCCTGATATATGTATATATAGCACCGTCTTCGCACTCCGCCCGTGCAATACGGGTCCCTTCCTCCGGATATATGTATATATAGCACCGTATTTGCACTCCGCCCGTGCAATACGGGTCCCTTCCTCCGGATATATGTATATAATGCAATAACACCGTCTTCCCCCTCCCACCGGCTCCCGCCCGGCCCCTTCCTCCAATGAGCAAGAAAGCGAAAGACATGCTCGAATTTACAGGCAGATAACAACCAATGTAGTAACAATATGATTATCAATTTAACACTAAGGTTTGCTTTGCAGCTCATTAGTTCTATTACTGAAGAATTTCATGTGGTTCACTGCATGTGTATACATACACTCAGCTAACAATCATTTCATCATATTACAACAGTCTGACCATTTATTATAGTTCGATTCTCAGCTTAACTTCTATTACTGGGAATGTATGTAATTCACTGTATATGTGTATGCAAACATAAGTTACATTTCACCTTCCTGCCTTAGTAATTCTATTGTCAATGAGATGTACATGGTTTACTGGTTATACAATCACGCATGAGTTGTAAGGCAACAGTAAGGTGACTTACGTATCTCATTCATGTAAATTGAGTTCTCATTCATATTAACAACAACTGTGTATCCAGATAGAGATGTATGTGTATGAGTATGTATAACTGTATATCTCATGTTACACTTAATCACATTCATACTTCAGTATCATTCATATGTAACAATCAATTTACACACAAAATGTCATACAAAATCATATTCACACAATTCCCGAGTTCGGACTCTTAACATACTTATTAATTATAAGCGCTCCAATAAGTCGGCACTTAAGTAATAACATCTATTTTCATTCATGATCTATCCAACTATTCATATTAGGTAAACACAATTCTTCTACAAAACAAATCATTCTCATTAAATTCTTAGTTGACTATGACGATGTTATTGGGGCATCTACTAACATATCACCCTCTATGTTAAACAACTTTTAAACAATTTCAGGTGAACTTAGAAAAGTTAATGACTTGAGCAGTCTATACCTTTCTTTGCAATGAGAACATAGACAATATCTTATTTAAACTAAAAGCAGGAATGTGAACCTTCTTAACAGTAACAAATCTTTCGCTTTTAACCCAGTGTCAGAATCTCTAAGAAATTATCATATGCATAGTAAAGTACGGATCTCATTCCACTTGGCACTAAACTGCACACGAATTTATTGGTACCTTATATTTTTATGAGCCAGATAAGGACAGTCTGCTATCTAGAGTAGACACCACTATTAAAACTTTTAGTAAAATCCTTCATACATGACACCCTATTTTGGAAGAAAGTTGTTAAGAATTTCGTGTCAAAACCACACATCGCTTATATTATCTATAGTGATGACAAGCTACCAGAAAAATCTTAATCACAAAATTAAGTTCAAGTCTTCATAATTCATAATATAAAAATACACATTTTTTTTCATATACAACTCTCTCATTTTAAGGTGCATTGTTTGTGACTTTAAGTATAAAATCTCGATTTAGGAGGAAAAATAGTGATGTTATAGGAGTAACTTGAGTATTTCGCTTACGAAGACATATGATGCATACAACACTACTGCAATATAGTGCAAAGGCCTAGAAGGAGGGTTCCAACGTATTATCTCTTCCTTACATGGTCAAGATATCCTTTGAGACCTTCATGACTCATATTTTGCTGATATCAAACTTTCGGGTATAACATAATTAAATCTTTTGTTACAAGGTCATGAGATTTTATCAGCTCTTCTATCTCTTAGACTTTCTTAGAATATCACCCAAGACATTTCAGGTGTAGACGTTAGGAGTACAATCTCATCTTCTTTGTATACCAAAAATTTTAATGAAAGGAGGCTTGAGTTTAATTGGGGAGACTTCCGTGTTCTCCAAATTTCTCTTCTAATTTTATATTTTAATTATACAAGGGACACAATTTAGCTTTGTGCATTAATGAACTTGAAGTTCAATCCCTACATGTTAAGGGTTTGTAGAGCCTTTACTATATCAACAAGGATCACTCTCTCTACCACCACCTTTCAACTCTAACAAAAATTCCTCGATTTGCTTGTGATGTTTCGACAAACCTCTATCACCTACATCCAACCGGAATGTGAAATAAACTGCTGGGAGGTGGACTCGTATAGCTCTATATATATCTCTTAGACAATATAACACATACTATAAGTAGTTTGATGTTGCAGTGACCACCAGTCATGAACCTTTTGTTTGACACAGTTTTATGGCTCGATCTTTCCGGATAACCAACGGAGTTTTTATAATTACTTTCATTCTACGTATAGGAATAGAACGAGGAAAGATTTATTAGAAACTAGACTCCACTACCTTTCCAATGACCTATTACATGATAGGTTTTGATTAACCAAACTGCTCCAGAAATTCAAAACCTATCAGCTGTGCTGAATTCTGCAGTATGACAGTTTGACCAACATTCATGTTTTTCAGTCATAGCTTAAGTTACAGGTATCCGATGAGGGCATGGTATGAACCTTAGAAAGTAGACTCGATTATCTTTCCAACGGTATAAAACATGATACCATTAAACCCCAACATACTGATGATCTGCGCCCGAATTTACAGATTATGATCCTGGACAGATTCCTGCACCTATAAGGGGTATTCTCTATTCACTCAAAATAATTATTTTATTCAGAAACTTTTAAAAGAAAATATGGGGGAATCATAGATTGGGGATTCCCTTAGATGGCATGTATTGATCATTATATGTGCCTTAGAATTTCTCTGAATTTGAAAATTTTAAACAAGATAAGCTTGGTCAAGTTAAGATCTCCTTCACTACATTATTAATACTATAGTAATCTTTCACCTTCCATTAATTAATAAGTACAACCGAATTAACTCATTAATATCAAGCCTAACATCATACCATCTCATGCTTAAGGACTTCATGAAATATCCTTAGGGTTTAAAAATAAAATAGAGCAACGGAAGGTCCCCCACCTCACCTCCTTTTCCTTAATCACGTCATCAATTTCATCTTACTCTAGTTTGGCAACATGAGGGAACAAGAACATGGCTTTAATTCCTCAACCTAAAGTAATATAGACTTCCCCATTTCCTACCAACTAGTGGCATCTAGATATACACTTGGTATGAGAGAAATTCTCTACTAATTCAATAAAATTTCAGAATTCAACAAGGTAAGAAAGAAATGGATTCAAGATAACTCCCCTCACCTATAGATCCATAAGAAGACTCGCTGCCCACCACCGCCGTGAGTGCCGCTGCGGCTCCGGCTGTGTCTGGCCGCAGCCGCGGCCCTGGCCGCGCCTGGCCACGCGCGGCCGCGCCCCACCTGGCCCTGGCCACCCGCGAGAGAGAGAGAGAGAGAGAGAGAGAGAGAGAGAGAGAAATTTGAGGGAGAGAAATTTTTGGATCTAGAATAATTTCTTTCTTTTGTTGGAGAAGAAAGGGAGAGAGAGGTTCGGCTGAAAATTGGGAGGGGATTGAGAGAAATGAGGAAAGTATCTCATCTTTCTTTTTTTTTTTGCATAAATCACCCTACATTTCTTTATTACCCCTATTAAATTTCTCTCTCTTTCTCTCCTCATGCCACCTATACACACATTACTCAAGAGAATCCTCACCCTTCATCAACCTATCTCATGCACACCTACCTTCCCCACTAAACATTTAATAAGTTGGTATATCAATTATGCTTGATTGTATTTCTTTGTATTTGATTGAATTTCCTTGTATTTACACAATATACTCACATACAAATTTATTAGATATATGCAAACACTCCTTAAAAAGAATTAAAATTGAAAGTACAATTTTTATATACCCACACATATATTTGTACGAGAATGATTGCACAATATACATAACCTGTACATATACACATATGCAAATTTATCCCACTACCAGAATACCCTCAAAGTTTCTAAAATTTCACTGTTACACTGGATTAATTTAATGATCACCTCAGATAGTCCCGTATGATCTTATAAATCACGGATTAAATATTTAGATCAAGGTTTTAAGAATCGGGGCGTTACAAAAATTCTAGTTTCAATTTGAGATTTATTTGGGTTTGGGAATTTTGGAGAATGAGAGAGGGGAGAAAGGGTTTCGGCTGTAGAATAGGGAGTGGAGATAGAGAGTAAATGAGTTAAGGGAAATAGATTTTCATTTAAGCACAAAACCCCTCCTATTACATAGATATTGCCCCTAATTCACAATCTCTCTCTTCATCTCTTCATGCCACATACACATACTTCATCCAAGGTGAATATTAACCCTACATCAACCCCCTCTCATGCATACCTACCCCCTTCCTTTAAATATTCAATCCTTTAAATATTCAATAACACAATATCATGGTATTTCTTCATATTTGATTGAATTTCCTTGTATTTACACAATATACTCACATACTAATTTATTATATATATGCAAACACTTCTTAAAAAAAATTTAAATTAAAATTAAAATTATATATACACATACATATATTCGTACAAGAATGATTGCATAATATACATAACATGTACATATATACAAATATACAAATTTATTCCTCTACCAGAATACCCTCAAAGTTTCTAAAAATTCACTTTTACACTAGATTAATTCAATGATGACCTCAGATAGTCCCATATAATCTTATAAATCACAGATTAGAATATTGAGATCAAGATTTTAAGAATCGGGGTGTTATAGTTCTACCCTCCTTACAAAAATTTCATCCTCGAAACTTGGTATAATCAGGACTTGATGGGCTTAAAACCATGACATCTCTTTCTTATATCATCAGATTTCTCTTTTCAACATCATATCTTCTTCAATCCTTCTCATCAAAGTTTCTTATTTCTCGATCAAACTTTATACATGTGTTGGTCCCGAGATGATACCAATTGTAGGATCTAAAATATACGTCAATACTCAAACAAAGATATTAGCGTTAAATATAAAGAACTTGCAAGTAAGAAAATTAAATCACAGAAAAGATAACAAACGCAAACACAAATGATTTATCCTGGTTCGGTCCTTGTGACCTACATCCAGTCCCCAAGCCACCCGCTTGAGATTTTCCTTTAACTTTTGACTTTGTACTCCCAAAATTGACACCTTGCACACCACTTGACAAATTCCTTTTACCAAATTTGTACAACTCTTCTTACAACCAAGAAGACCACAACACCTTGTACAAACTCTCTTCAATTCGAAGACGCTCTCGTACAATGCTCCTTTTTGAGTGATTACAATTGATCCTATAAGCCTTGAATCTGTATGTGATCGTGAACAAGGGCTCTTATAGGTGAACTCTCAAAAATCTTCACTATGGAGTAGGAATTTGAGTAAAGAAATGAAAGTGAAAACAGTTTTCTGAAAAATAGATTTTGGACAGAGTTTTTAGACAGAAAACTATTGATATTAATTGGTGTTTTTAGCCTAGGACAACATCCCTATTTATAGCTGAAATTTATGGTCAGTTAGGGTAGTTATCAGGACAAATTTGAATATAGAAACGTTGGATAAAAATACTAGAAAACAGAAATTGTCCAACAGTCAGAAACTGTCATTAGTCGACTTGAGATATGGGGTTAGTCGACTAAGGTATTGATATTTGCCTATATTAGTCGACTACAAAATGGGGCAAGTCGACTAGGGCATGACTGAAACAAAAAGACATGTTTCTGGAAACTGAAACTAGTTGACCAGAATAAGTTGTTAGTCGACTAGGCCAGGTATTAGTCGACTATAAAGAATATCAAGTCGACTAATAGTGTATGCAGGTTAGAAACAAAAAGTTGGTATACATCTGGAGGCAAACTAAGTCGACTATAGTTAAAGGGTTAGTCGACTATAGTTGGTATTAGTCGACTAGTCAAGTCTATAAGTCAACTAATATGACTAAGATGTGTGTGTGTGTGTGTATTCAAGACTTTTAACATTCTAATAAATATTACAATACGCATCCATAGCCACTCTTTTTGAGAAGTCTTTGTTGACACTCTAAAAAAGACAAGATTCCTGACTGGCCTGAACAATGTCTAAACTTGTTGACATTTACAAAAGACAAGTGGTAGACAAGTTGACGACCAGTTTTTACCCATCTCTGAGGGACAAATCAGCAATTTGGACTCTACTGATCCAGTGAAGCAGACAGTAAGCCCAGATTATCTTTAAAGAGACCTAAGCAGGTCTAAGATTCTAAGTTAGCTCAACACTTAGCATCATATGAGCCCAAGGGGATAGCCTCGCCTGAGAGGCTAAGATTGTCCAACTTCGCCTTGAAGCTGTTCAAAGCTCTATCAGTGAGCTAACTTACAGCTTCACCTGAAGCGCTCAGTTAACTCCGCAGAGAGTTAGCTTCGCTCGAAGCCACACGCAACCGCGCAGAAGGATGTTCGGTACCTTCGCCACAAATATTTATCTAGCTCCACTGAAGAGCTTTCTTCTGACTTCGCCAGATGCTCCTTCTAGCTCAGCTGCGAGCTCGACGCGGCAACTTCACTGCGGGTCTTTTATGGTCACCTTTGACCAATCAAATCTCCAGATGAGATCAAATCTATTCAGGATCAAATCTAATCAAAATCAAATTTGGTAGTTGTTTACCATAATCTCTTGACTCTCTTAAAACAAGTAAGAAGATTAGGGGAGATCTTTCGGTTATTTGAAAAGAATCAAAACAGATCAGGAGGTCGACACTACCTGCTATTCCTAGCTTCGCAGAAGCTGATGCTAGCCTCACAGCAAGGCTACTTTCAGATTTAAACAGATTGATTCAATCTATTTTTAGATTTTCAAGGGACAATTATACCCCTGCTCTCCCTATAAATAGCCCACCAGAGGCACAGGAGGAGGCGAGAGGCACAAAAACACACGCATAGGACACGCGCATAGGCAGAGAGAGACGGCTAAACAGAGATTTATTCTCTTACTTCTAAAAATTCAGAGAATTCAGAGAACTGCTTCTCTAATCAGGGTGCCGATACCCTAATACCTTCCTTTCAAGGAATCTCCGGAACCAGGGGAGAAGGAATTCCCAAGTGGAGGCAGTTTGAGAAGTAACAAGAGGGTTCTACCAACCTTCTGTTTTCTGATTCCTCGAACCAGACGAGAAGGGAATCCCATCGATCGCATCGTCAAAGGGATAAAGTGGTTGCGCGCTGACCAGACTCCTATCGGCACACTTCTCCAGAATCTCAGAGGAGATCTACTTGTAATCTTTTGTGTTACTTGTAATTTAGCTCCTCGACACTTTTTTTGTAAGTTTTTTCCTTTGCAAAATCAATGAAAAACAAGATGGCGACTCCGCTGGGGACTGATTTCTCCACTGTTGAGAATCAAGTGTCGCAATGCGACGAACAGACCTTCGGGTCTATCTCTGAATTCAAGGAAGCCAGTGTGGCCAGAGCCCCTCTGGCTAAGTCTTCAAAGCCGGTGTTGACACTTTAAAAAAGACAAGATTCTTACTGGCCTGAATAATGCCTAAACTTGTTGACATTTACAAAAGACAAGTGACAGATAAGCTGACGACCAGTTCTGTACCCATCTCCGAGGGACAAATCAGCAATTTAGACTCTACTGATCCAGTGAAGCAGACAATAAGCCCAGATTATCTTTGAAGAGACCTAAGTAGGTCTAAGATGCTAGGTTAGCTTAACACTTAGCATCACATGAGCCCAAGGGGATAGCTTTGCCTGAGAGGCTAAGTTTGTCAAACATCGCCTTGAAGTTGTTCAAAGCTTTATCGAAGAGCTAACTTACAGCTTCGCCTGAAGTGCTCGGTTAACTCCACAGAGAGTTAGCTTCGCTTGAAGCTACGCGCAACTGCGCAGAAGGATGTTCAGTAGCTTCGCCACAGATGTTATCTAGCTCCGCTGAAGAGCTTTCTTCTGACTTCGCCAGATGCTTCTTCCAGCTCCGCTGCGAGCTCGATGTAGCACCTCCGCTGCGGGTCTTTGATGGTCAACCTTTGACCAATTAAATCTCCAGATGAGATCAAATCAATTCAAGATCAAGATCAAATCTAATCAAGATCAAATCTGAGATCAAATTTGATAGTTATTTACCATAATCTCTTGACTCTCCTAAAACAAGTAAGAAGATCAGTGGAGATCTTTCGATTATTTGGAAAGAATCAAAACAGATCAGAAGATCGACGCTACCTGCTATTCCTAGCTTCGCAGAAACTGATGCTAGCCTCGCAGCAAGGCTACTTTCCAGATTTAAACAGATTGATTCAATCTGTTTTCAGATTTTCAAGAGACAATTATACCCCTGCTCTCCCTATAAATAGCCCACCAGAGGCACAGGAGGAGGCGAGAGGCACAAAAACACACGCATAGGACACGCGCATAGGCAAAGAGAGACGGCTAAATAGAGATCTATTCTCTTGCTTCTAAAAATTCAGAGAATTCAGAGAACTGCTTCTCTAATCAGGGTGCCGATACCCTAATACCTTCCTTTCAAGGAATCTCCGGAACCAGGGGAGAAGGAATTTCCAAGTGGAGTCAGTTTGAGAAGTAACAAGAGGGTTCTACTAACCTTCTGTTTTTCGATTCCCCGAACCAGGCGAGAAGGGAATCCCATCGATCGCATCGTCAAAGGGATAAAGTGGTCGCGTGCTGACCAGACTCCTATCAGCACACTTCTCCAGAATCTCAGAGGAGATCTACTTGTAATCTTTTGTGTTACTTGTAATTTAGCTCCTCGATAACTTTTTTTGTAAGTTTTCCCCTTTGTAAAATCAATGGAAAACAAGATGGCGACTCTGCTGGGGACTGATTTATCCACTGTTGAGAATCAAGTGTCGCAATGCGACGAACAGACCTTCGGGTCTATCTCTGAATACAAGGAAGCTGGTGTGGCCAGAGCCCCTCTGGCTAAGTCTTCAAAGCAAGTCTCTGCGGAGACAGATAAGGCTCTCTGCGAGCCTACCACGGTCTTCTGGCGCAACAAGGAAGCATGACCGCAATGCAAGGGTCAGAATCTTCAGCCTGTCACTTTCGAAAACCTAGTCGTTCACTTCGACCAACGAAAAATCGAATAACTCCTCTCTGGGGGTGGTCCAATGCTCCATGCACGAAAGGATAGAAAGGTCTCTATGGCCAAGGTTTCGGAGCAGAAACCGAAAGCAGAATCCTACCAACACCTCCCAGCCTCGCGTGTGGCTAGTTAGGTTCTCTGCGAACCTAAGTCTCCTCTTTCAAAGCAGATGTGGAGGCCAAAGCAGAAGGCTCTATATTAAGCCTCAGGCGTAGCTACGCCGCAAGTTCGTCTCTCTCATGAAGAAAAAGGCAAGATGTCTGCCTGTTTTGACGAGACCGCTAGCCGCGAAGTTACAACGGCGACCATGCCTTTGCCTAATTCAGGAGCAATAACTCCTCGCGCCAGCCTCATGAGCGAAGCTACTGTACCTCAGGGTACGCATCATGTTCACAGCCGCGAAGCTGGAACCAAAGCACCACCGTATGCTTCGTTCCCTAGTTATTCAAGTACTAAGCTCGCTCTTCGCAGCGAAGCTAAGGGATTGCCCCTAAGTGCTGACAGCGGTGCTTATGCAGCTTCAGCGCCCAAAGGCATTTCCAAAGTTTTTAGCCGCAAACTTAGAGCCAAGGCACTATCTAGGGCTAATCACTTACGCAGCAACATAGCGGATAAAGCACCATAGCGTGCTTCGCTCCCTAGTTCATCAAGTGCTAAGCTCGCCCTTTGTAGTGGAGCTAAGGGATCGTCCCTAAGTGTTGACAGCGGTGCTTATGCAGCTTCAACACCCAAGGACATTCCCAAGGTTCTTAGCCGCGAAGTTAGAGCTAAAGCACTATCTAATGCTAATCACTTCTGCGGTGATGAAAAGAACAGGATATCATTCTATGTGCAATCCAACAGAATCTCTACGCTGGATCGTTTAGGCCCAACTGGGTCTGACCTGCGCGAATTCTTGACAAGCTAATGGAAGTCGGAATCTTTCCAAACTTCTCCCTCCTATTGTCAACAAGTGGGATGTCAGTTGGTGATAGTCCACTCAGTCCATTGCCAGTTAGGACCAATCCCCGCCACTCCCCCGGCCGATGATCAGTTTTTGATTGACTGTCGGTGCAGGCCCCGGTGAAATATCGCAAAAGGAGCGTATCGTGAGATCTACCCTCTGCATTCGTTAATATGATCGGAAGAGGACGAGAGCTGCGTAGGGGCAGACGAGCGTCCCACGACACTCCCTACAGTTCCCCAGATCTGGATTATAGCCCAGGCTTGGGCGAAGTCTTGGTACATGAAGAAAGTGTCTTTCGAAACACCAGATCTAGGGTTGCAATACCCTATAGTTATGAACAGCCATCTTCCTCAACTACAGTAACCTCACCAGAACCAATGAAAGGATTAGTCCACTGGACTGATGAAGAGGACGAAGACAGTGGGTATGCCTCTTCGGCGACAGTCAGCTCAGTGCGAACAGACAGAGTATCAGTGAATATAGCTAAAAACGGTAATGATGACCTTTGTCGACGTTTTGAAGCTCAGGAGCAAACTTCCAAGACCCAGCAAGAAGCTTTGGACAATATTCAACAGATGCTCGCTCAACTCCTCAATAACCGGAATAATAATGATACCGGGAGTAACCATGATGAGGAAGAACATCTTAGTAATGAAAAGCCAAGGACGGAGAAGTCGAAGGAGGGTTCTTCTTTGGACGCTGAAGTCCTTAAAGGCATCCAAGCCCAAATCGCATCCCTATCTCAGAGGGATGAATTGAAGAAAGTAGGGGCAGTCCGTCCTTACCCGCTGGAGTGGGATTCAGTACCATACCCACCAAAGTTCAAACCACCAACGTTACATACGTACGGTGGTAAGAGCTCGCCAAACCAGCACATCTACTATTTCCGGTCTCAGACCGGTAATATTATAGACAATGATGCTATCATGGTTAGGCTGTTCATTGGCACCTTAAAGGGGGTAGCATTTGATTGGTTCCGAAGTCTCCCTCCGGGCTCCGTCAATTCCTGGATCGACCTAGAAACCGATTCCTTTCTCGTTTCTATGAGGACGATACCGAGGTAGCCATGGACAAACTCCTCTCTACCGTACAGAAGAAGGGCGAATCTGTCCGCGACTACATTGAGCGGTTCAGAAAGTTGTCTTTGATGTGCCCAGCAGGGATGCCATTACCCATGCTCTTACAGATGTGCAGGCACAACCTCTTAGACCAAGTAGAGGTTCGCATGGGGGCTGTCAAGCCCATACCTGGAAAGAACTGGTCGAGCAAGCTGAGATAGCCGAAAAGTCGACTAAAGAGTTCGAACCATCCACCCCTAAAGGCAAATGGGGTATGAATAATAAAGGACGTGGCGATATGGCACAGTCTTCTCAAGCCAAAGGGAAAGAGACTATGTCCGTAGAATTTTCAGGGGATGTTCAGTCGAAGGCCAAGAAGAGCGGCTTCAATAATCAGGAGTCTAAGTTTCCTTTGAAACAATACTCCTTCAAAGACGATCAGGTGGTCACAATATTCCATTTACTCCACAAAGGGAATAAATTGAAGCCGCCGGATGCTCGACGTCCCAGTGAAATAGGACGCACGAACGATCCTAAATACTGTCTCTTTCATAGGATGATTCACCATCCTACCGACAAATGCTTGTCCTCAAGGACAGAATTCAAGCTTTAGTCAACGCCGGAGTCCTGACATTGAAGTCAGAGCAAAAGAAAGTCACTGCAAACATGGTGACCCTCGAGTTCGGCAAAACCCCAAAGGTCACAGTTTCTAACGGGACTTATCCAAACCCCGTACCACGGCTAGAAGTCATATATCCTGCAGCTAAAACTCAAGATAATAGGGATCTTGTTCCCTTGACATTGGAGATAGGGGAAATCATGTGGATACACCCAGACGTCCAAGACGAACAATGAGATTCAAAGAAGTCCAAATCGAAAGGCAAATCTTGCAATGTCATCTCCATCCTACCAGACGATGACAATTTCACATCAGCTTCTCTCAGCGATTCTGAAGGGGAAAAGCACGCTTGCATGACGCAGGCTGATGTACCTCAGCCAACAGGTACTCGATCTAAAAAATCATACTTAAAACAGTATGAGAAAGCCACTACGAGACACAACAGCAGACGACGTCAGTACAAATACCAGCACCCGCTTCAGTTCCAACCAAGGGAAAGGAGAAGCCAAAAGAAGTCCGGTTCGACCATATCCTGAAGAAGCCTTCAAGCCTAGGGCTTGACATGCCCTTTCGTTTTGACATATTGGCCCAGCTGGCTAATATCCCGGCTCGCATTACCGTACATGAGCTCCTTCGTCTCTCAAAAGAGACAAGAAAAACACTCAGAGATGAACTGGCTAATTTAGAATCATTCTTGACATATATGCCAGAAATCCCTAACGATGACGCTCAGTCTTCTTGTCCTGAATGTCATCGTGTACAAACAAAGGTACCTGCTATTACCTTCACAGCGAAAGATATGCTTCTCAAGGATAACAAGCATGATCGATCTTTGTACTACACTGGATGCATCGGTTCAACATGTATTGAAAGGGTACAGGTTGATCCGGGGTCTGAACTCAGCATTATCCCCAAAAGGCTCCTCTACTTCCTCAGTATACCACTATATAGGTTGTCCACAACCACTACAACAATATACAGTTTTAATGCCGGAAGTAGTCATCCACTTGGGAAAATTCGGCTCCGTTGCCGAATCGGGAGCCTGAAGTCAGAAGTGACGTGCTATGTCATTGACGCTGACACGTCATACAACTTGCTACTAGAACGACCGTGGATCCACGCCAACTGGATCGTTCCCTCCACTCGCACCAGTGCTTCAAATATGTTGAAGATGATGCAACAGTACGAACTGTCTTCGCTGAGAAGCAACCATTCAAAAGGGTGAAAAATTACTTCACTGACGCTCTCCTATATCAAGAGACCGGTGAAACATCGAAAGAATCATTGTCGGATGATGATGATAGTGGCAATGAGGCGGATTCAGAATCTGAAGCAGACATGCCAGCCATTTTGATTGGTGAACCAATTATAGCATGTCTTAATAATCCCCAATGTAACACTCCTTCTGAAGATGAGGGCGAATGGGTAATTAATGATAATATTTCCTTTGATTATCCTATGAGTGTTGGGTTGTTTGAATCCATTATGGATAACTCTCTGCACATGCCTTTACATAGACCAAGTGCATCCGGCACACCCATGGAATCTGTAGAAAGGGCCGTTTTAGTGATCCTCCATCCAAAGAAGGTCAGTTACCAATAATATTCGGTAAAGCCCAACCACGAGGGTCCACAGCCACAGGTTCAAGTTCAGACTCAGACACCCCACAATTTTTTCACTATGCGCGACCAGCGCACCATATGATGAAGAAAATGGGCTACAACTTAAAGCATGGAGAGGGCCTGAATTTCAGAAAAGGAAGGCATAGTTTGCTGCGTAACTTTGTGCCAAAAGGGAAACCTACAAATTACTATGATAACAACACAGGGGGTTGGGATGCGTTACACCCACACCACCAGCAATGGTTCAATTCAAGGATGATGAACCGATTCCATCATATTCTGCCTCTTCCTCCGAGTGGGACTCAGATGTCAGTGTGGGAATGATGTTCGAGAATCTCACCATTAATATGACTTCAAGCAGTCAATTGGTGCCAGCGGAAGCTACTGATGAGGAACCATGGGTTCAACAATTAGATCTCGAATGGGAAAAGCGATTTGAACAGCGTGAACCACCTACTGAAGATAAGGTGATGCAGGTCAACTTGGGTAGTCAAGATCACCCTAAACCCATCTTTATAAGTGAAAGCTTATCACTTATGGAAAGAGAAGAATTAATAATACTCGTAAAGGAGTATATAGACGTCTTCGCATGGAACTATGAAGACATGCCCGGATTTGATCCACAAGTAGCCATGCATCGTCTAAATATCAAACTTGATGCCAAGCCAGTCAAGCAGCAACAACGTCGGTTTCGCCCGAACATTATGGAGGCTATTGAAGTCGAAGTTCATAAGCTTATTGTATGTGGCTTCATACGGGAGGAACAGCATCCAGATTGGGTTGCTAATATCATTCCCGTCCTCAAGAAGAATGGGAAAATACGGATCTGCATCGACTACCGTGATCTTAATACAGCTTGTCCTAAAGACGAATTCCCACTGCCCATCACCAATGTCATGATTGACAATACCTGTGGATTCGAAAGAATGTCTTTCATGGACGGCTTTTCAGGGGACAATCAGATTAAGATGTATCCCGACGATGAGAAGCATACTTCGTTCCAAACACCCTTGGGGGTATACTGTTACACTGTGATGCCCTTCGAGCTAAAGAACGCCAGAGCAACCTATCAGCGGCCAATGAGTACAATCTTTCACGATCATCTCCGAAAAACGGTAGAATGTTATGTCGACGACATTGCTGTCAAAAGCCGCAATAAGAATGACCATCTTCGTGACTTGAGAACGATATTCGACATAATGCGGGCTCATCAACTAAAGATGAATCCGACAAAATCCTTCTTGGGAGTTTTGAGTGGCAAGTTCCTTGGGTTTATTGTTACATCAAAAGGAATTCATCTTGACCCAGACAAAATCAAAGCCATTCAAAACATGCATCCACCTAGGAATCTCAAAGAGCTTAAAGGCTTGCAAGGTAGACTGGCTTATATTAGAAGATTCATCGCAAATCTCTCAGGCCGCTGTCAACCGTTCACCCAACTCATGAAAAAGGGTGCTTCCTTTGTATGGGATCAAGCTTGTCGGAAGATTATGAGGATATCAAGAGATATCTCACAAAACCTCCAGTCTTAGTGGCTCCCACATCAGGGAAACCATTCTTGCTTTATGTGAAAGCTATGGACCATTCTCTTGGTGCCCTGCTTGCTCAAAAAGACGACAATGGTCACGAACAGGCCATTTATTATCTGAGCAGACTCTGATAGGAGCGGAATCTCGCTATAATCCTATTGAGAAGGAGTGCTTAGCTCTTGTCTTTGCCGTTCAGAAGACACGACATTATTTGGTCGGCCAAACCATACATGTCATCTCCAGAGTGAATCCTTTACGTCTTCTCATGACGAAGCCAGGATCATTGAATTCAAGATTAGCTAAATGGGCGCTTCTTTTGTCTCAATACGACATGATCTTTATCCCTCAAAAGGCGGTTAAAGGCCAGGCCCTTGCAGAGTTCTTGGCTGCTCATCCAGTTCCGGAACACTCAAAACTTCATGAAGATATTCCAGATGAAGTCTTCGAGTCTAATGTAACCTCAGAGGATAAAGTTTGGCAGATGTTCTTTGATGGAGCATCACGAATAGGCCCTAAAGGCAGGATCATTGCCGGCGTGGGGGTTGTGTTTATCTCTCCACAGAATCATGTCCTTCCTAGAGCATTTTCTCTGACGGAATCATGCTCCAACACTGTAGCGGAATATAATGCTCTACTCATTGGTCTTCAGCTCGCCCACGGAATTGGGGTATGCTACCTTGAAGCTTACGGCGATTCAAAACTGATTATCAATCAGGTTAAAGACGAATATGAGGTCCGTCACGAGGATTTGATGCCTTATTATCACACGGTCATCGAATTGGCTAATCTGTTTGATGGTTTTTACATTGGGCACGTATCTCGATCTCAGAATACTAAGGCGGATGCTCTTGCTGCATTAGCAACAACACTAGCCCTGCTAGTCGACACCGAGTATCACCTTACAGTGGCGACTCGATACCTTGTCTGCTCTAAACATATGTTAAGAACCAGAGAGGTCTATAATATCTCGACGGATCTTGAGCCGAGAGATTGGCGATTTCCTTTCATCGACTATGCTTTACATGGTCTGCTGCCAGACAATCCTAAAGATGCGGCATCTATCAGACGAAGGTCTCTCCGTTTTTACTACGATCCAACCCTGAAGACACTTTACCGTCGTTCATATGACAGTGTCCTCCTCCGTTGCCTTTCTAATTCAGAGGCACAGGAAGTGCTTAAAGAAGCACACGACGGCATATGCAGAGCTCATCAGCCAGGTCTAAAACTTAAAGACCGATTGCATAGGCTTGGATATTATTGGCCAACCATGATAGCCGATGCCATCCAATATGCACGAAGGTGTAAAGCATGCCAAATTCATGCGGACTTCATACACCAGCCTCCAGAGTTGCTCCACCCAATTGTTGCTTCATGGCCATTTGAAGCATGGGGAATAGATGTCGTAGGGCCAATCAGCCCCTCTTCAACAAAAGGGCACCGGTTAATCTTAACAATAACCGATTACTTTTCAAAGTGGGCAGAAGCCATACCACTGGTTGAAGTCAAAACTTCCAACGTGGTTAATTTCATCAAACACCATATCATCCATCGATTTGGTGTCCCTAGGCGGATCATCCATGATAACGGTCCCCAATTCATAAGCCAGGTATTCTATCGATTCTGTGATAAATACCGAATTCAGAATGTGACTTCAATTGCCTATAATCCCGCCGCTAATGGCTTGGCGGAAGCATTCAACAAGACGATCATCAAGTTACTCAAAAAGTTCGTCTCCTCGAATAAACGAGATTGGGACGAAAAGCTTGGTGAATGTATTTGGGCCTACCGAACCACGGTTCAGACCCCGACAGGCAATACGCCTTTTTTCCTGGTGTACGGGTGTGAAGCAGTCATACCGTTGGAAATCCAGATGCCATCATTACGAGTTGCTTTGATCACTAAGATCACATCAGAGGACAACGATCGGTTGCGTCTTCAAGAGCTCGAAGCCTTAGATGAGAGGCGGTTACAAGCTCAGCAGCACATCGAGTTGTATCAAGCTCGGATCTCAAAAGCCTTCAATAAGAAGGTCAAACAAAGAGTCTTCCAGAAAGGAGATTTGGTTTTAGCCGTCAGACGACCAATGATCATGACGCACAAAACTAAAGGTAAATTTCAGCCTAAATGGGAGGGACAGTTTGTAATAGAAACAGTCTATTCAAACGGAGCATATCGCCTTATGACTTCAGATGGTGATTTACTCATGATGCCGATCAATGGCAAGTTCTTAAAGAAGTATTATCCTTGATTAAGGATCCTTCTCATGATCAAGTTAACATTACACCTCTGATCAAGACCTTCAAATCCAAGGTACGCATAAGGAGCGCCCCTCTCTTCCTCCAAACGAGATCATACAACAATAAACCAGTAGGAAGCTGATCATACACTGGTTGTCTCAAAGAAGAATTAAGGTTACACATGCGCTAACCAAATGACCCAACACTTTTAACGGTTAAGGGTAGACGAAAATGTTGGCCTTTAAGCCCAACATAAGTCCTCGACAACTCATCATGCTGAGGGGATAGCATGGCTAGCCCGACTCAAACGGTAGTTGGTAAAGGCATATCAAACCCGTTGACAGCTGAGGATTTGCTAAAAATCCTAAGGGACCTGTTCCCATTTGATTCCCTTTCTAAATCACTTACCAATTCTCATCCATGGAATGGTAAGACCACATATAAAGATCTTTCCATCCATTTCGCTGTTAAGTTAACATTAAACCTATGACAGTGTTCTTCTCGATTTTCCCAGTGAAAATGAAACCTTTCCATGCTATGTTTAACATTACACCTCTGGCATCCATTTCGCTGTTAAGTTAACATTAAACCTATGACAGTGATCTCCTCATTTTTCTCAGGGAGAACGAGACCTTTCCATGCTATGTTAAACACTACACCTTTGGCATCTATTTCGCTGTTAAGTTAACATTAAACCTATGACAGTGGTCTCCTCATTTTTCTCAGGGAGAACGAGACCTTTCCATGCTATGTTTAACACTACACCTCTGGCATCCATTTCGCTGTTAAGTTAACATTAAACCTATGACAGTGATCTCCTCATTTTTCTCAGGAAGAACGAGACCTTTTCATGCTATGTTTAACACTATACCTCTAGCATGCATATCTTTTTGTCAAGTTAACATTACACCTCTGACAAATTGCTTTCTGAATCCCTACGAATTTCTTTTTGTCATGTTACACCTTTGACATATGATCTTCTATGGAATTCATATCCTAGCTCCCCAGCAAGTTTCTGAGTCCCACTCAGTCTTTGGTGGACTTTTCTGGTTGTCACGTTAACAATATACCTCTGACAGTTCCTTCCAAATCCCAACAAAATTTTGAGCTTGGTGGCTTCTCAATCGGTTACGTCATTGCGACCTCTGAACCAGCAGATAACCAAGTCTCATCTTTCAGTCCGGCAAGGACTATTTCTTTGTCATCATCCGATAAAATTTTGAGCTAGGTGGCTTCTCAATCGGTTACGTCATTGTGACCTCTGAACCAGCAGATAGCCAAGTCTCATCTTTCAGTCCGGCAAGGACTATTTCTTTATCATTATATGACAAAATTTTGAGCTTGGTGGCTTCTCAATCGGTTACGTCATTGCGACCTCTGAACCGGCAGATAGCCAAGTCTCATCCTTCGGTCCGACAAGGACTATTTCTTTGCCATCATACGACGAAATTTTGAGCTTGGCGGCTTCTTAATCGGTTACGTCATTGCGACCTCTGAACCGGCAGATAGTCAGGTCTCATCTTTTAGTCCAGTAAGGACTATTTTCTCAAATGGCTGCAATACAACTTGAAAGCGAGAATTCAGAAGCTAAAACAAGTTGGAAATACAACAGGAAGTCAAATAAAATCACTTTTTATTGATTCCAAATGAGGGATACATGAATGCACATATTACAAGCTATGACGGTGCTTCATAGGACTTGATCCGTTCTTCAAGAGTGGCCAACCTAGTCTTCCTCTCTTCAGCAGCCCTGATAAGCGCCTGCGACCTCAACTCGGCCTCATTAAAGCTCGCCGTCTGGGCCAAGCGAGCTTCAATTTCAACCAAGGTTGCCCTCTGTGCTAGCTTCTGCCGCAAGACTTCGTCATTCTGGGCCTTAAGCTATTCAAGCCAGGCAGTCTTCAAGACGCACTGGTTCAGCCTTGGACAAAAGAAGATTAGCCTTCCAGATAATTTCCTTGGCCTTTTCAATTTTATCCTCAGCATCAAGAAGAGCACTGCTAGAAGCGTCTATAGCATCCCCGAGCTCTACTTTCCTTATCTCCAAGGATTTCAAATCAGAAGAAATGGCATTAGTAGCTTCTTGAACGGCGAGATGAGCTTCATGCATCTGAGCAATAAGATGCGCAAGCTGTTCGTCAACTAAAGACTCCAGATCTGAATGGCTAAGACAGCGCCATTCGTTCACATCCCTCTCGAGTCTGTCCACCAGAAGCTCCAATGTGGCGGCCTGGTCATCCCCTCCAAAGTCTCGAATACTGTCAATGCTTCGGGAGAGGACCACCTTTAAAGCAGAGAATGAGGTAGTCGAGCCCTTCAAGACCAAAGCAATGGATCGCTTCAAACTCTTATAAAAGCTGTCGACTAACTCAGCCACGAATTCATTCTCAGCCTCAATTACTCCCGACAAACGAGCAGCCCTGAAGACAGAGTTTCCATTGGCTTCACTAGTGTAACTAAGGAGGAAATAATAGAAGCACTGACTGCAATAACATGAGGGGTCGTCGGTGATCTCGAAGGAGTCCTCATCGAAACCAGTACACTAACCACAACCGAGGTAGGACTAGTGACTATTTCCGGGAAAGCTGGCTCAACCACCAATGTTGGAGAAGTAGGACTGGTAATCACCTTCAGCTCCACACCTAGCAAGATAGGCAGCACTGGCGAAAC
The DNA here is from genome assembly GCA_038442645.1 of Agave tequilana. Lineage (NCBI taxonomy): Eukaryota > Viridiplantae > Streptophyta > Magnoliopsida > Asparagales > Asparagaceae > Agave > Agave tequilana. The sequence goes on along the minus strand of JAVJIF010029386.1, from coordinate 23,073 downwards.
TGATGGCATCTCACTCATCAATATAGTTAGAAGTGAGGTTGGTTCCATGACTACCGTCCCCTCAATTCCCTTTCCTCTAGCCGGTTCAGGCTGATAAGAGGGCAGGTCGTGATACAAAGCATCCAACTCAGCAGTATCCGCCGCGGTCGAAGTACTTACTTCACCCCTGGTTCCCTCAGGAAGACGGATTGGCTCTCTTGAAGTCGATGCACCCAAAAGCAGAACACCTACAACAAGACTTTGTTTAGGCAAGGCATAATAAATAATAGGAGTCAAAAGGTCAAAACAGTACCAAAAGATGATGTCGCCTCAATCGTCTTGACGGCTGCATCAGTCCCTACAGGCTCCATTGGAAAATCTTTGGCAGAATCAACACGAATGGCCGGTCCACCTTCACTTGCCGAACCCTCCGTGGTCCACCCAAAAGAGCTAGAAGATACGGGACTTCCTTTTGAAGTTCCAGCGCCCGAAGGACCTACATCAGCCGCATCATCTCCAGACTCTTTCGAGACGGCGAGATAGTCAGCTTCATCGCCTTCTCTATAAGTGAACAGGGGATCATAATGCTCCCCCTGTTCTCCGGTAGCCTCAGCTCTCGGGCTTCTCACCGCCTCAGTTCCTGAATCATAAAGTAAACAATGAGCTATATGGAACACATAAGAAGTATATTACAAGAATGGAGCTCATCTCACCCGGGTCCGGAGAAGCTTTACCAGTAGTCGGCCTAGGAGCCGACAACTTAATGACTAATGGGGCAGGAGGAGGAGGCGCTGTAGATAATTCGCCCTCTGCAACAATCGTAGGAGCGTAGCGACGAGGCTTCTTCACTACCCTCTTCCTATGAAATCCACCTTCCCGCTTTCGCTTGAAGTGGACGTCAACATCTTCTTCCTCCACTTCTTCAACATCAACATGTTTTATGGGGGCCGTGCCTACCCCACCAGAAGCAGCTGTTGGAGCTTCAGCACCCGTATTCGCTTCAAAGTTAGAACTTCCTGCATCCGAGGCTTCGCTATCATCAACAGCAATGAATTCCCCGAGGCCTGGAACGCGGACCCTTTTACCCTCGCTCTTCTCAGTGACCTTCCGCTTCAGCCGCTGAGAGATTAACTTCACACCAAAAGAATTAATAGAAAATCCAGTAGGTGTGGAGTTCGAAGTTCTATACCACTGGCAGAATCCCAGGGTCGTCAGAAAGTTCGGAGTCCTTAGCGGCATGCACAGTCGTGCCTCAGTATAGCCAGCAATAAAGAACCGCCAGGCACGAGCTCCATCGATGAGACTCCCCATGAAGGCCAGACTGTTGTTTGGATTGCCTACATACAGTTGGTCATACCCAAGCTAGCGCACAAACCAACTCGGAACATAGGGCTCCAGGTAACAGGTGTCCCCACTTCTATACAACAAGTGTGATGGCCGGATGCTAACCAGCCACTCGAAGATTCCCCGACTCAATGACGTCTGTCTTTCTCCCACATCTTTGAATTCTTCACCATAGCCCGCATCGCAAATGTAGGGAAAGCATCGGAAAAGGCTATAGATGTCATGACGGCACAGCAGCTTACGGACTGCAGTCACATAAGTCTTTGACCATGAACACCCCTCGAATCGACGGAGAAGCGCCATTCGAACACCTTCTGGGGGCTCCTCTCTGGCTTGGATGATGGAAGGACAGTGAAGGGCGAACCATGCCATCAAATAAGTATATGGCAGAGCTATTCTGGGGTTTGGTCCGTCGCGAGGCAAGATAGTCCCCTTTCCCCGCTTCGTTGTTGGTGGCCTACAAAAAGCCTCCGTCAATACACGAAGGCCTCTTTGAATACAGCACACCATGGCTGGAAGAAGTCCAAGAGAACGACCATGGATTAGACGAACGGCAGGCAATAAGGCAGTCGGATGAATGACATCGCCAGACGAAGATGGCACCACACATCTCTTCAACCAGACCGTTAGAAAACCAGCCAGAAGTGCCTTCCGGGAAGTCAGTCGACGAGCCTGGTGGTGGAAACTCTGAAGAATATCGCCTTTCTCATAGGGTCTGTCATCTTCTTCCAGAATCAAATCCCCTTGAGAGTGCTCTTGCATCTGGCGAAAGATGTCTTCATCTGCAACTCCACAATGAGCTACTTCAGGAGTACCTTCCAAGTCGGGGAACAAATAATTTTCTCAGCTCTTCAAACTGCATGAAGCTCCCTTACTGCTCCCATGCATGCTGGAGCAAATGTACAGGTGACACATCAATTCCCGGTAGGTCTCAAGCAAAGCGGGCTCTTGCTTCTCCAGAAGTGCCAATTCCACCTCGCACGGGAAATATTCTTCATATGGGAGAGACCCCAAAGGCAGAGCAGAGACTTCCCACATCTCGTACAGAGCCATACCCAATTCGTCAACAGGGGTGAAGAAGGTCCCTGTAGCCGGGCAGTATAACTCAAAGATAGCGTAGAAGTTCGCTACGCTCATCTGAATGCCATAACAGGTCGCCCTGACGGCCTCATAAAGTCCCAGCCTCTCCAGATCCTCCTCAAAATGAGCAAGGACATATAGAGTCAAGTCCCTCTACCATGCCTTGGGTGAATCCACCCTGGAGTCCTGAAATCAGTGGCTGGATAATTGCCACAAACATTAAAGAACTGATTTCCAAAGGTCTGAGCCGCCGCAGGGTTTTCTCCCACTGGGATGTCTGGAAGTACATTCCCAGGGTGGAGACCCAATATGCAGCGAGGAGGACCCGCCCTTGTGTAACCGGGAGACGAAATTATCAACTTCCCTACGTGAACGGAGTCAGTAGTCCGAGTTACTTGCCACTGCATCTTTCGAGCCCTCGTCACGCATTGAAAGAAGGACAAGGGAAAATGTCGTTTGCTAGATGGGAGATAGTACTTCTCACCATCCAATTTGAAAATCCACTGCCCCTCTCCGGCTAGCAGCTGGTGATTGTTGTCTGGCGCTGCATCTCCGAATATGAAGCCGGGCTTTCGATAGATTCTTCGGTTAGAATCTTTAAGGGGAGCAGTAGTTAAGATGCTCCTCATGGTGCGCTGATCCCCACCATGAATAAGTGCATCCGGTGCAGGAACGCTTCGCTCGCTGAATAATGAAGCCTGCCCTTGAAACTGCAGGCTGACGTTGCCATCTAGTTCCCTGGCTGTGCCAAAGAGACTGTTCAGAGGACCAGGAGTATAGTGCACTGCAAAAATAAGGAGAAACTATGATTAGTTCATCAGCCAAACGAGAGCTAAAACAAGAATATAATTTTTGTTAAGGCATAGCTTCGCTCTCCGAGCGAAGCTGGCCTAACAATAGCTTCACCCCCGAAGTTTAGCTTCGCAGCTGCAGCTTAACTTCGTACTCCACACGAAGACAGGATACAGGAAAATATCCAAGTATTAGCTTCGCTCTGGAAGCTTGACCTCGAACAACAGAACGCAACGAAGCCCCAGGGGCAAACTTCGTCAGAAAGATACTGTTGCCTAAAAATTATTTTAAGGGCATTAAGGTCCTTTTCAGTTACACTCCAAAGGTTAGCTTCGGACCCTATCATTCAATAGGATGTGAACCACCTAAGGGATAGCTTCGTCTGTAAGCTTGAAGAAGGGACCCTTCGGTTCTAAGATTCCCAATCAAGAAATCAAGGGAAATTCAGGGAATTGAACTCCCTAAGATCACGAGATCATGATTGATCGCTCTAGATTCATCGGAAGATAGCCAGAAACTGGCTTTAAAAGAGAGATGAAAATCTCTGATCAAAAGGGAAAGATCCCTACCCGCGATAGGTCGTTCGATGACCGGAGGAGGAGAAGGACCCTCCGTCGTAGAGGTTGCTACCTCTTTTCCTGTTCGTCTTTTGGGAGCCATTAGAGAACTAAAGAAGTTCTTGAATTCTCAAACGAAGAAGAAAGAAGAAGAAAGGGCTTGCAGTGCTCTGAAAATTCAAAGAGAAGTGGTGCCTTCTCATTCAGCCCGATCAGGCTTTTATAGGCTGATGATTGCCTAAATGTCACCTCCTCGAAAGGAGCGCAGGCAGTCGTTTCAAATTAATTTGAAACGGCGCCTAAAGCTCCTTCCCAAGAAGCGTTACTTCAGCCCTACTAAGGGCTAACTCCATTGTGAGTCTAGTGCTGACTTAGCGCGACGCTTGAATAACTTCACTGGGAAACATGCCTTGGCTCCGCTAAAAGCACATCTCTAGCTTCACAGAAATTCTGCGATAGCTCCGTCAGAGATTTGTTCCTGACTCAGTTGGGCGTCAGTCTCCAACTTCGCCAGACGTTTAGCTCCGCTAAGAGCTTCTAATTCCTCCTAAGGAAAGGACTTACTAAAGCTAGTCCACTTCAGGTGTTCTCAGGTCAAAAAGAAGGAGAAACAAAGTAGATAAACGGCACAAAATAATTTTTTATTGATTCAAAAGGGAAGATACATTAACGCTACATCAAAGTGGTCTTTCGTACAACTGAATCATTGCTCCAAAGGCATACAAGTGGTCCTATCTACTTCCAAGCGAAACTAACTGGACACGAAAGGCCTTCCTCCTGCACAAGGCCGTAATCCTTTGCATAATGGCAGATTTTGCCATCAAGGAGCTGGATCGTCTTTGATGAAAATTGGCAAATGACCGGTTGCCACCAGAAAGCTGAATCTTCTTTGATGAAAATTGGCAAAGAAAGGATCCGAGACCTTACAGGTGACGTCCGCTTTCCCGAAGTGGATCATCTCAGATAAGCAACTACCAACCCCTTCTCGAAGTGGATCATCTCGGATAAGCGACTGCCAACCTCTTCTAGGAGCACCCATCAGCTGCCCTAGTTTGTTCCTCCTGCTAAGGATTTAAAGTTTCAACTAAAAAAGTAAGAGGCAACTTTCTGGTCTCCTTCATCAAAACAAAAGACTGGCGAGCATAGCTCACTGCAATGCAAACTGAAAACAGGTTAGCAGTAAAATAAAGAAAAAATGTAAGCATGGCACGCTAAGTCAAATTCTTTGGGGCGAAGCAATTTATATCCAATTCAGTTGCAATTTAAGGATGGATTTCAATTAAGCAGAAGATAGCCTTGTTTGCACAGTGATAAGGGGCTAGCTTAGCATAAGCCAAGTCCTAGCCTCGCCTATATGGCTAAGTCAGACTGATCCAGAGGGACACAGTCGTGACCCCAACTGTATGGCAAGACTGACTCAACTTTAAAGAGACTAAGTCCCAATCCTTGCGTATGTGGCAAACTTAGCAGGCAAGCATGCAATGATCTTTCTTTGATCAAGCGAAAATGATAGCTTCGCCGGAAGCTGGGAAATAGGGCTGAAGTCCTTCTCTGCAGATCAGTCAGATACAAAATGAAGAACAAGGAAAATCAATCCCTGAGGCAGCTGATAAAGCTAAATTAAGGGAGATAAACTCCCTAAAGTCATTAGTTCATTGGTAAAGTCTCTGGATGACCGGACTCACCAATTCTTGGCCGGTTAATGACCAGAGTGGTCACCCCCACTATTTCAGAGATCTGAGTATACTTCTCTGAACAACCAAGAGATATCATGGACAGATTACTTCTCTGCAGAGGACTTCAAGTGTCCTATTTATAGGCCTCATGGCCTGATCGCACCGCCGCTGCTTCAAGCTTAGAAGCGCGAGCGAATTTAAGGCATTTATTGAGCCTTGAGAAAGGGAATAGTCTCCCTCGGAATTGCACGCAGAAGCAATGATCTCCCTCGTTAATGTAAGAGAGGTTATTCTAACCTCGAAAAAGGGGCAATCCTTCTCGTAACTAGCCGAAAGCAGTTAGTCTCGGAAAAGGAACGACGTTCCAAAACCAATTTGAAGTGAATCTACTCTGGGAGGCTCGAACGCGGAGCTACCCAGATGCGGAGCTACTCAGACGCGAAGCTACTCAGAAAGGCGAATCTACACGATTCCTCGGCGAACCTATTCTAATCTGAAAGCAGGATCGAAAGTGAAGCTGAACTCAACCACCATGGCGACGTTCGTACTTCACATACCATCAATCAGAGCAATTCAAAGTATTTCGAAGCCTGAACCATTCCATTGCAGACTTTCAAAACTTTGAAGGGGGTCTTGTTGACACTCTAAAAAAGACAAGATTCCTGACTGGCCTGAACAATGTCTAAACTTATTGACATTTACAAAAGACAAGTGGTAGACAAGCTGACGACCAGTTTTTACCCATCTCCGAGGGACCAATCAGCAATTTGGACTCTACTGATCTAGTGAAGCAGACAGTAAGCCCAGATTATCTTTGAAGAGACCTAAGCAGGTCTAAGATGCTAAGTTAGCTCAACACTTAGCATCACATGAGCTCAAGGGGATAGCCTCCTCACATGAGCCTAAGGGGATAGCCTCGCCTGAGAGGCTAAGATTGTCCAACTTCACCTTGAAGCTGAGCTCTATCAGTGAGCTAACTTACAGCTTCATCTGAAGCGCTCAGTTAACTCCGCAGAGAGTTAGCTTCGCTCGAAGCCACATGCAACCGCGCAAAAGGATGTTCGGTAGCTTCGCCACAAATGTTTATCTAGCTCCGCTGAAGAGCTTTCTTCTGACTTCGCTAGATGCTCCTTCTAGCTCCGCTGCGAGCTCGACGCGGCAGCTCCGCTGCGGGTCTTTTATGGTCACCTTTGACCAATCAAATCTCCAGATGAGATCAAATCTATTCAGGATCAAATCTAATCAAGATCAAATCTGAGATCAATTTGGTAGTTGTTTAGCATAATCTCTTGACTCTCCTAAAACAAGTAAGAAGATCAGGGGAGATCTTTCGGTTATTTGAAAATAATCAAAACAGATCAGGAGGTCGACACTACCTGCTATTCCTAGATTCGCAGAAGCTGATGCTAGCCTCGCAGCAAGGCTACTTTCCAGATTTAAACAGATTGATTCAATCTGTTTTCAGATTTTCAAGGGACAATTATACCCCTGCTCTCCCTATAAATAACCCACCAGAGGCACAGGAGGAGGCGAGAGGCGCAAAAACACACGCATAGGCAGAGAAAGATGGCTAAACAGAGATCTATTCTCTTGATTCCAAGAATTCAGAGAATTCAGAGAACTACTTCTCTAATCAGGGTGTCGATACCCTAATACCTTCCTTTCAAGGAACCTCCGGAACCAGGCGAGAAGGAATTCTCAAGTGGAGGCAGTTTGAGAAGTAACAAGAGGGTCCTACCAACCTTCTGTTCTCCGATTCCCAAACCAGGTGAGAAGGGAATCCCATCGATCGCATCGTCAAAGGGACAAAGTGGTCGCGGCTGACCAGACTCCTATTGGCACACTTCTCCAGAATCTTAGAGGAGATCTACTTATAATCTTTTGTGTTACTTGTAATTTAGCTCCTCGACACTTTTTTTTTGTAAGTTTTCCCCTTTGCAAAGTCAATGGACAACAGTCTTGATCATGTAGAACTCTTGAATAAGCTTATAAGATAGAGTTCCAATGATATGTCTTCACAAATGTATCATCAAAAGTAAGTTCTAACATTCTCCCCCTTTATGATGATGACACTTTGTGTGCATGAATACTCCCCTACAGAGATATGTTATATGTTCTCCCCTACAGAAAATATGTTCTCTCCTGCAGAAAATAGGTTATAACAGATTTAGAAAAATATGTGCTCTCCCCCTGCAAAAAATATATCATAACAAATATATATAAAAAATATTCTGAAAATATTTTTCTTATCAAACTTCTTATATGGTACCTGAAAGATAGACATTAGAATGGTACCAGTAATAAGATCAAAGCATTAACCTTTAGGAATCCAAACCCAATTTGAATTTGGTTTCCATTTGTTAGTATACACATAATTGCATGAATTACATATATCATGTATGTATGATACAATATAAGTATTTTTATCAACAATGTTTAAGTTTTTAGGAATTCATATGACCTTGTTCTTAATTCTTTTTGAAATAATATCAGTATTTCTTTTCACAAAGGAATTATATGGATTACTAACATATGTAGATTTTTTAAAAAATTCAAGACCATAATGATTATGTGACATCTTTTGATATGATAACAAATCATTTAACTTTTCTTTTCCTTGATTAAATTTAGTCACATTTTTCAAAATCTCTTCATACTTCAATTTGAAAATTGACATGTCTTTATATTAAAATAGAAATTCTTTCATTTAAAGACATAGTTTCTCTTTTCAATAAAATATTACTTTGTAATAAATTCTTATTATCTTTTTTCAATGATGATATCATTTTTTCAAAATCATCTTTTTGAGAATTTATAGAATAATTTGAGAAGCATAACAAGAATTTTCTTTGAAAAGTTTTTCATTTTCCTTTGTCAAAACTTTATTCTTTATCTTTTCATTCTTAAGATCATTGTATAATTCATAAAATGCATCTAAAAGTTCAGTATATTGTACCTCATATTCTTTTAGAGCCATATAACAGATGTTGGCATGTTCAGTGGCTTCTTCTTCGTCAGAGGAAGAGGAATCACTATTTTCCCATGATGCTTGGTAGTCTTTCTTCTTTCTAAACTTTTTGCTCTTGAATTTACCTTTATTTTTGAGCAATGGGCAATCCTTCCTCATATGACCTATTTTATTACAATTAAAATATTTAAACTTACCTTACTTCAAGAACTTTCTGAATTTTCTTGAAAGCATTGCCATCTCCTCTTCATCGTTATCTGAATTGTCCGTGTCTGAGGATGCATGGAAGACAAGTTCTTTCTTCTTTGAGAGAGATTGTTGTCCATCCTTCTTTCTGTCTTCAAGTTGCACTTCATATGCCATTAGATTATCAATAAGGTTTTCTAATGACATTGTTGAGAGATCATTCGCTTCTTCTATTACAGTTGTCATCTCCTCCCAATCTGGTGTGAGTGCACAAAGGATCTTGCGAACTTTTTCGACCTGGGTGTATTCCTTTCCAAGGGATGCTAAGGAATTTGTTATGTCGGTGAACCTTGTAACTATTTCTGAGATGGTTCATTCTCCTTCATTTTGAATAGTTCAAACCTGTGGACAAAAATAGAAATTTTAGATTCTTTAACCTTATTTGTGCCTTCATGTGTTACCTGTAGTATGTGCCATATTTGATTTGCAGATGTGGCTGTTAATACACCGTTGAATTCTTCTTTGGTTAAGGCACAGAATAAAGCATTCATCGCTTTGGCATCAAGGTTCGCATTCTTCTTTTTATCATCACTCTAAGCGTTATAATTGGTAGTCAGTTTGGTGTACGCTGCTTCTACTATATTCCATAGTTCGTAGTTGACCGATTACAAGTAGATTTTCATTCTACGCTTTCAATAGTTATAGTTAGATCAATCGAATAGCGGTGGACGTTGTGTAGAATGTCCTTCTTTGAATTATGATGAAGGAAACTCTGTTGCCATCCTTGTACATTGTTGACTGGGTATGCAGGGCTCTGATACTAATTGTTGGTCCCGAGATGATGCCAATTGTAGGATCTAAAATATACGTCAACACTCAAACAAAGATATTAGCGTTAAATATAAAGAACTTGCAAGTAAGGAAATTAAATCACAGAAAAGATAACAAACGCAAACACAAGTGATTTATCCTAGTTCGGTCCTTGTGACCTACATCTAGTCCCCAAGCCACCCGCTTGAGATTTTCCTTTAACCTTTGACTTTGTACACCCAAAATTAACACCTTGCACACCACTTGACAAATCCCCTTTGCCAAATGTGTACAACTCTTCTTACAACCAAGAAGACCACAACACCTTGTACAAACTCTCTTCAACCCGAAAACGTTCTTATACAATGCTCCTCTTTGAGTGATTACAATTGATCCTATAAGCCTTGAATCTGTATGTGATCGTGAACAAGGGCTCTTATAGGTGGACACTCAGAAATCTTCACTATGGAGTAGGAATTTGAGTGAAGAAATGAAAGTGGAAACAGTTTTCTGAAAAACAGATTTTTGAACAGAGTTTTTAGGCAGAAAACTATTGATATTAATTGGTATTTTTAGCCTAGGACAACATCACTATTTATAGCTGAAATCTATTATTAGTTAGGGTAGTTGTCAGGACAAATTTGAATATAGAAATGTTGGATAAAAATACCAGAAAACAGAAACTGTCCAACAGTCAAAAACTGTCATTAGTCGACTTGAGATATGGGGTTATTCGACTAAGGTATTGATATTTGCCTATATTAGTTGACTACAAAATGGGGCAAGTCGACTAGGGCATGACTGAAACAAAAAGACATGTTTCTGAAAACTAAAACTAGTCGACCAGAATAAGTTGTTAGTCGACTAGGCCAGGTATTATCGACTATAAAGAATATTAAGTCGACTAATAGTGCATGCAGGTTAGAAACATAAAGCTGGTATGCATCTGGAGGCAAACTAAGTCGACTATAGTTAAAGGGTTAGTCGACTATAGTTGGTATTAGTCGACTAGTTAAGTTTATAAGTCGACTAATATGACTAAGATATGTGTGTGTGTGTGTGTATTCAAGACTTTTAACATTCTAATAAATATTATAATACACATCCATAGCCACTCTCTTTGGGAAGTCTTGATCATGTAGAACTCTTGAATAAGTTTGTAAGATAGAGTTCCAATGATATGTCTTCACAAATGTATCATCAAAAGTAAGTTCCAACATTATGTTCTTACATCTGACTTAATCTTAACTCGCTTGATATTATAATCATTCCCTTACTCCAGTATCCCATACCACTGGCAGCTCATACTGAGGGCCCACACCCAAAGCAGAGCACATCCAAATCATGGTATGTGGGTACCATAATCCGAACATAAGGCAGTGATCGAATATCTCGCATTTCAAGATTACATCATACTCGTAAGAACTCCTACCCTCCCTTAAACCATTCATACCAAACCACACATTCACATCCATGTATCACACAAGCATACATATCAAACATAGCAATCAGTCCTAACAATCAATCATATTCCTACAATAACTACTCCAGATCTATTCTTTATCCTAAGTCTTAGGCTCTGATACTAATTGTAACGGTCCTAGTTATCTAATATCTTCAATTAACATAAACATCCTTATTACTCAATGGATTATCATAATCATATCTAATTTCTTAAAAATTTCGGTAGCATCTCCTTAATATTTGTCACTTGTCCCAAATACAACATATATAAATCTCAGCCTACATGGCTTATCCCAATTCAAATACATATATATCAAATCAACAATCACCCACGCATTGGAATGATAAAATTTCGGCTTGATATCGCCTATTTATAGAAAACACAATAACATAAACTCGAGAGTACCCCTCTCGGCATCTACAAAGTAATACAGTACTAAAATAGTTTCAACTTATCATGGTCATCCCAATTAACTCAATAATACATTTCCGAAGACAACTTGAAATGAAACTATTTACAACATATCTCTAAACATATTCTTACAAGATCAAATATCTATCCAACATCTAATGCCTATAATCTATAAGTACAAATACTCAATAATTTCAACATGATTAAGTTACACATAAAGAGAATAGATTTATTCAAAATGAGATTCAAGCGAATTATTTTTCTTTTTCTTTTTTTTTCACGTAGATTAAATCGGGTTCCTGTCTCAACGCGACCTGCAAACAAATCAGTCTGTGGGGGAATGAGCTCAACAGCTCAGTGAGTAGAGTCTAAAAGAAAGATCAATACATGGTGTAAATAATCAATAAGAAGCATACCCGGTAACAAGAGCAATCTAGATGAATAAGAAAAATAGGAAATCACATCTTAGAAGATAACAATCAAAACATAACCTCTAAAATCTTTGGGGACAGTCTGACTCTTTGGTCATTTACTCTCTTTTAGCTTCCTTAGGTTACAATTCCACATATATTTATAGAGTCTGTGAGTTTAGTAAAATATTATCTAAGCAATTTATAATTTATTATCGAGTTCAACTTACGTATTCACAGCACATAACACAGATGCATTTCTTGTACCAAGCACAGGGTGCGCCAATCACATTCACGCTATAATACATGTAGTTTATCCATTCAAATAATGTACATGCCCCAAACATACTTATATAACATATGATTACATTACCCCATTTCACAAAATTAACATGTCATACTTAATGAGATACATATCATGCATTATTCATGTGCATATACGAATCATAAATAAAATGTGAGATTCTCTATCTTCCCCTCCTGCCGCTCCCGCCCAGCCCCTTCCTCCATATAATATATATAAATATTAACACCGTCTTCCCCTTCCTACCGGCTCCCACCCGGCCCCTTCCTCCATATAATATATATAAACATTATCACCGTCTTCCCCCTCCTACCGGCTCCCGTCCGACTCCTTCCTCCATATAATGTATATAAATATTAACACCGTCTTCTCCCTCCTACCAGCTCCCGCCCGACCCCTTCCTCTATATACGAATGAATGCATCAGACATATGAGCACATACATGCAGATAATAACCAATATATTAGTAATATAGAGTACCAACCAATTGTTATAGTTCGATTTATAGCTTATCACTTTTATTTCGAAGGCATGCATATACAAAAATTTCAAGTTAACACTGTAGTGATCTACTCCATGTATATGGATCGAGTTCTTATTCACATTACCTATATTCAATCCTCTAGGTCATGCTACTTGTATTTATATAGCTCCAATGTGACACACACGGTCAAATTCATATAAAATCCCTGGTGCATACACATTTTCAAACACACATGTTACCCATATTTATGTAATTTATTCAACAACACACTAAGCAATTTTTATCATTCACTCAATATCTAGTTATACAATTTGGGTCTTATAATTAGTTGGGATTCTCAATTCACACATTCAATATCTTGGTTAATGAAGCTGATTAATCCACCAATCTGTGTACTTAGTCTTAACACAATTGTCAACTATAAATAGTTCAATTCTGATTACTATTCATACTTAATCAAGTCTTGCAGTTGAATAAAATTCTCATTTTATACATTCGATATTCGATTAGCATAATTGATGAATGGTAAATCCATCTTGAGTTTAACATGCTCGACAATAATAGTTCACCTCAGGTAACCCGAGGTAACCTTCCACTTATATATAAACCATTAATGTATATCGATTATTGTTATTGGTTCATAATTGTATTCAAGTCCATGTTCATTTCTGCTGGTTACTCATATTCAGTTAAATCTGAGTTCTATTTCACTCACAGATACACACTTATCTATTATCAAATACGTGTAGTTTCAGTCTAATATTTGGTTACCATGCAGTAGGCATTATCACCTAGTTCAAATTCGTGATTTCAGGGTAAGTTTTTGATCTTACCAAATGTTTATTCATCAAACGTATAGATAAGGATACTCGAGAGCTACGGAAAGTCTCTGGTGTATAAAGTAGTCGTTACATGATACCAGGTCAATACTACATGGTTAGACTGAACAATACCATTATCCACTTCCTAGTCAACCAATATGAATTTGTACATACCCATTCTTCTTTATATGGGGTATGAGAACTGAAATCACCTAGAGGGGGGGTGAATAGGTGATAATGCTAATCTAGTCAACTTAATGCGGAATTTAAAAACTAATTGCAATTAACAAGAGATGCACACTCAAACAAGCCAAGCAAATAATTATGAATGAACTATATGAATTGATGCAAGGCACAAAGTAAAGAGAGAGAGTAAGAGCCAAGGGATCAAGCGCAAACAACAAGATATGTTTCGAGGTTCGAGCACCCAGCTCTACATCCCCGCCTTCACACAGAAGGATTTTAAGTCCACTAGCTTGTCCACAAAGGACTCCCACAAAGGAACCTCCACCGAGGATTTCGGGCAATAACAATTACAAGGAGTACCCAACTCCTCTCCTTACAAACACAACCTCCTCCTTGAGGCACAACTCCAAGTCAACAAACAATCACCTCACAACTTGAGGGATTAGCACAAAGCAACACAAGGATCACCTCACCACTTGAGGGATACAACCCAAAGGCACAAAGCCAAGAAAAGATTGGGTTTACAACTTGGTGGTCTAACAAACAACCACAAACAATCTCTTTCTCCCACACAAAGATCCTAAAGAATAAGAAAGTAGATGTAGCTCAAGTGTGGAGAAAACCAATGGAATGAAAATCAAAATCACAAAGAAAATCCTTGGGAAAAACTGAAACCAAGATATAGAAGTTGAATCAAAACTCTTTTTCCCAAAAACCCTTTTCTTTGATATTCCAAACCCTAGCAAAAACACCAAATAGATTGTTCAATTTAAGTCCAAAAACTTCTTTTGATTGCTGTGAAAACACCAGAGAGTAAGGAAAAATTCTCACAAAAAATCTTAGAGAAAACTGGCCATTAATGGGGTATTTATAGCCCCCAGAAAATTATAGCCGTTGGCAGCCAAATCTGCCAAAAATGGCCTACCAGTCGACTGGTCGGTCGACCGGCCAACGGTCACATTTTGACCGTTGCCAGCTAACGGTCGACCGCCCGGTCGACCGAAACAAACAGAGAGTTATCTGCATGCAGTCGGTCGCCCGTGCGGTCGACCGGCCCATGGGGCAGCCAACGTGCACGTATCCGTGCACGTCGGTCGATTGATACGGTCGACCGGCTACTTGGTGCGGTCGACCGTAGGGGTCGACCAACCTAGCCTGGCAGAGGCTGTTCTGGTCAGCAAAAACATGTTATTAATTATTCAATAAATTCCCATAAAATCTCTAAAATTACACAAAAATGGTTTTATCATTTTATATTGAAAAATAAACTTGTGTTAAAAATTTCAACACAAATTTCAAACATCTTGAAACATTTTTGTGTCTTATCATGTTTACCAAAATCCAAAAACTGTATTTTCTAAAACTTGGATTTTTGAATAGAAAATACATTTGTCCAAAACTTATCTAATTACAAAAACATGATATTAAACAACATTTAGGCATGATGTATATGGATATAATCCTATATACATGAAACATATATATATATATCATAGTTTTTGTCTTTAATTCCAAAAATAAGTTTTGTTAAAACACAAAACCTAAAACACATGAATAGGTATATCAAGGTAAGTTTGTCTAAGAGTTGAAGCATGCATGTATATAGAACAAATCTAATATACACTAAACCATGTAAACTGTTTTGATATGATATCTATTCATGAAAACCAAGATCGGTTAAACCAAAAACCGATAACCTAAACATGAAACGTGTGTGTTGTGAACTTGAGCATATCATACTATTCTAATCTTTACAATTTGGATCTAAACACAAAACTAAACTAGGTACCAATGACTTCTTGTAGAGCGCAATCTCCAAGCCGACTCGATTCAAAACTCTTTGATCCACCGAGCAAGTGCTATATATGATCTTTGACGCTCGGGCTCTTGAATCAACATGTGAAAGCTTCCAAATCATCTTGTTGAAGCTAATCACCAACTAATAACTTGATTAATGATCTGAAACTAAATAACACAAGATTATTAGTACACATAACTACATGAGTTAATCATCATCAAAACTAGAGTGGAAGGCCTTTGGGCCAACAATCTCCCCCTTTTTGATGATGACAAAACTCATGGAGTTATATATGCATGGATTAAAGTTAAGCTTCAAAGAAGCTCCCCCTTAACTCATGCATAGGGATAAACAACAAATATATGCAATGAATACTAAACATGAAACATGTATAGCTATGCATAAAACAATAAATGGCTCTAGATACCAATGAAATTTTCAAAAACAAATAAACATGCTCTAGATACCAATTAACAAAAAACAAACAAACATGCTCCAGATACCAATTAAACTAAACAAATAAACATGCTCTAAATACCAATTAAACTTCATATATGCAAAACAAAACTAATGATCTCTTATACAAGCTCTTGATACCAAAACAAACATGCTCTAGATACCAATTAATAAAAAAACAAACAAACATGCTCCAGATACCAATTAAACTAAACAAATAAACATGCTCTAAATACCAATTAAACTTCATATATGCAAAACAAAACTAATGATCTCTTATACAAGCTCTTGATACCAAAATTAAACATGTTCTTTAAATAATGCTTTGGATAACAATTGAACTTAATAAAAACATAAAACATGCATATAAACATGCATATAAACGCATACAAACATGCATATAAACTCAAATTCTTCTCCCCCTTTTTGTCAATCATCAACAAAGGGGTTAAAAACAAAACAAAACTAATACACATATTCTTTTTATTCAAAACAAGGAATCAATCAAGGGATGTTCTTCCCCTTTTTGTCTAAACTCAAATATGATACCAATTAAAAAATGTGTCAAGGAAGTGCATATTGATACCAATTTAAAAGTGAAACTATACCAATTTGAAAAACACAAATCTTGATACCAATTGATAAGTAAACAAATATCATATCAATTGTAAATAAACAATCTTGATATCAATTGAAATTAAACATTACAAATTTTGAATTTCTAAACATAAATCTTAATACCAATTGAAATTATTATTCTTTTTAAGGAATAAGATATCAATTGAAATCATTATTTTCTATCATAAAGTAAGGGAGTGGAATACAAAATATCAATTGAAAGATGAAATATAAGATTTTCTCTCCCTTTATGAAATACCAACAAAACACATGCATAAGCTTGAAATAAGATACCAATTGAAAATTGAATCAATTGAAACAAAGTTGAAGCTCAAACTTAGCATAAACAAAATCTTGTGCTTAAAGATATAGGGATATAATAAGCACAAATAAAACATATATATGTATGAAAAGTAGATACCAATTGAAATTGATATTCTTTGAAATGAAAGCATACATACATAAAAATATATGAGTACACAAGAAATGTCAAGATTGATACCAATTGAAAGAATTCAATGATACCAATTGAAACAACAATAAGATCAAGTGTATATCTCATATTCCTATCCTCCCAATCATGTTCAAGTTTAAAATAATTTTCAATATAAAGCATACATAAGCATGATCGCCTATCCATCCGCCCTTGGAAGGTAGGGGTTTTCAAAAATAGGTTTGAAAATGTAGTATGTTTGAAAATCTCTACCAAAGCGAAGAACACGAACTAGTTATGGAAAAATTTGTTAACTAGTACGAAATCCTTCAAGTAAGGAATAAAACAAAATTGTTTTTCATGAAACACATGTAAATCACATGATCACTAACACTCAAAGTCCATAAAGCCCATATCATAGTCTCATGAAAACAAATCATGAGTAAACTAATAAAGTGAGTGAGCAAGTGTAATGTGACGCATATCAACATGAAAAATATTCAATTAAGCTCATGTGAAATTCCTTAAAAACATGAAAACATGAAAAACTAGATTTTCATTACCAATTGAATTTACCTAAAATCATGAAAATCATCAAAACGATTTAAACTTCAAGGCATATGTATGTCATGTACAAACTAAAGTATACATACATATCCTAAACATAATGAGTCCACAAAAGTATATGCATGAAGGCACGTGGCTCAAGGATGTACATGTGTAATCAATAGTTTGGACAAGATAGACATATACATGAAGTTAAAACACATGATCATAGAAACATATGCAAAATGAGGAATACAAGTTAGAATGCATGAATCATCAAAACTAGACTATACTAGCACATCTAATGGGTACAAATAGGCATTCAAGCATAAACATAAAAAGAGTTACTTGTGGCCCATTCTATGTACAAGTATAAATCCTAGTTTTCATGAAAACTAACATCTAAACATATATTCAAATCAAGAAGCACGAAACGGGACATAAATCATCATTACAAATATAAAACGATCATTATGTAAATCCACATGCTATTAGAGCTATGAAGTGCATAATAGCTAAACAAATAGTGAGAACACAACATATGGGTCCATATAAACATGGGTGATCTCATAAGCTATACATGCATGTCAATGGTCTAATACATGGCATTTAACATACTAAATAAAACATGAGTCATCAAAACAAAACATCATAAACATTCATATGATCATTATGTATATGCATGTGCATTAGATCCAGAGCATACATATTAGTTTAAACAAGGTGAGAACACTAAATATAGATCCATATAAAATATGGGTGTCTCAAGTAACTAAACATGTATAACACTAAACTAATCAACATGACATAAGCATAATGATCAATAAGACATGCTATAGAATGATGAACATAAAAAGCATGCAAATAAAACGGGAGTTAGAGATAGATACCAAAACCGATGAAGGCACCTCTCTACTTCTCCAAACCAATGGTGGTCCTCTCCACCAAACTCCCCTTGAAAGTGATGCATCTAAACTGTTTTCTTTAAGCACGGAACGCATCCACTTCAAAGCACCGCCACTCTCACGTGATGCGAGAGCCCACTCCTACATCAAAAATTAAAGGGGTGGTCTTTGGTACCCATTTTCTTTGGGTCCATAGGGGTTAGTATCTTTCCTAACCCAAACAAGATTATTTGCTAAATTTTCAACATGTAAACGATCATAGCAAAATCTAGCAAGGTGGCCTTTTCGACCACAATGTGTACACGTGTACACATGAGCATACATGTTATGGTTGTGTTCGTGATGAGCATGTGTATGCCGTGATGGGTGTACATGTAAGGATGGAACTTGTTTCTTGCGAACCAAGGTTTCCAAGCGTGTATGATTCAAAGTACATTGGCTCAAAGTGGATCCCAAACAATCTACACTTTTCTTCAAAATATTTATGTCATTTTTAATACTAGAAGATAAAGTGGAGCATGTAATAGGTGTGCTAGAAGAAGAAGCTACACTAGCATGGCAAACATGAGAATCTATATCAATTTGCAAAGATTCATTTTTCTTTAAAACTAAATTCAATTCTTTTGTAATGAAATCAATTTCATTTTTTAAAACAAGGTTATCTTTTAAAACAAAATCTAATTTAGAAGATAAAACCTCATTATTTTTCACAACATCATCACAATCATTTTTGCTTTTCAAAACATCAATCTCTTTTAGGGCAAGGTCTAGTTGAGATCTTAGTGAGTCACGTTCACTAGTAATCTCTTTCTTCTCTTGCAAAACCGATTCAAAAGTCAAGCACAAATCCTTCATTTCTTCTTTTAATTCAAGATTATTCTTTTTCAAAAGATTATGTTTTTCCACAAAATTTTCAAGCTTAGAGGCAAGTTCTACATTTAAAGTTTGAACTTCTAAGCATCCATAGCAATATGAACTAGATCTATCATCTAGTTGAGAATCCGATTGTACCTCAAGGGAGTCTTCCCTTGGACCATGAGGCAATGCTCGTCGGACATGTCTCTCCTAGATCTCCTCAACTTGTTGATAATCCTTGGTAGCTCGGGAGAAGTCAATATGCTCCAAACTGCAAAAGCCGAATCATAATGATCAAACACCGGTAAAAGATCTTCATTAAGAGATGCTCTAAGTGTTTTAAGTGCTAATACATTTGCCTTTTTATGCTGGCTATGATTTGAGTAGGATTCTTGAGTAGTGGCTTGATAAACTAGATGTCCTAGGCTTTTTAAGTGACTACTCATATTGGCCTTCCAAACATCAAGTCTAAAAAGTCAAACATAGGAGGGCTATCCATGAGTGCAACTATATGTGTGCAAAATGAAAATGCAAATGAAGATTAGCAAACCAAGATCTCACTCCTAGGTGGTTAAACCTAAATATCAGGAGCGGAGGCTCTGATACCAATTGACATCACCTAGAGGGGGGTGAATAGGTGATAATGCTAATCTAGTCAACTTAATGCGGAATTTAAAAACTAATTGCAATTAACAAGAGATGCACACTCAAACAAGCCAAGCAAATAATTATGAATGAACAATATGAATTGATGCAAGGCACAAAGTAAAGAGAGAGAGAGAGTAAGAGCCAAGGGATCAAGCGCAAACAACAAGATATGTTTCGAGGTTCGAGCACCCAGCTCTACATCCCCGCCTTCACACAGAAGGATTTTAAGTCCACTAACTTGTCCACAAAGGACTCTCACAAAGGGAACCTCCACCGAGGATTTGGGGCAATAACAATTATAAGGAGTACCCAACTCCTCTCCTTACAAACACAACCTCCTCCTTGAGGCACAACTCTAAGCCAACAAATAATCACCTCACAACTTGAGGGATTAGCACAAAGCAACACAAGGATCACCTCACCACTTGAGGGATACAACCCAAAGGCACAAAGCCAAGAAAAGATTGGGTTTACAACTTGGTGGTCTAACAAACAACCACAAACAATCTCTTTCTCCCACACAAAGATCCTATAGAATAAGAAAGTAGATGTAGCTCAAGTGTGGAGAAAACCAATGGAATGAAAATCAAAATCACAAAGAAAATCCTTGAGAAAAACTGAAACCAAGATATAGAAGTTGAATCAAAACTCTTTTTCCCAAAAACCCTTTTCTTTGATATTCCAAACCCTAGCATAAACACCAAATGATTGTTCAATTTAAGTCCAAAAACTTCTTTTGATTGCTGTGAAAACACCAGAGAGTAAGGAAAAATTCGCACAAAAAAATCTTAGAGAAAACTGGCCATTAATAGGGTATTTATAGCCCCCAGAAAATTATAGCCGTTGGCAGCCAAATCTGCCAAAAATGGCCTACCGTCGACCGGCCAACGGTCACATTTTGACCATTGCCAGCTAACGGTCGACCGCCCGGTCGACCGAAACAAACAGAGAGTTATCTGCATGCAGTCGGTCGCCCGTGCGGTCAACCGGCCCATGGGGCAGCCAGCGTGCACGTCGGTCGACTGATACGGTCGACCGGCTACTTGGTGCGGTCGACCGTAGGGGTCGACCGACCTAGCCTGGCAGAGGCTGTTCTGGTCAGCAAAAACATGTTATTAATTATTCAATAAATTCCCATAAAATCTCTAAAATTACACAAAAATGGTTTTATCATTTTATATTGAAAAATAAACTTGTGTTAAAAATTTCAACACAAATTTCAAACATCTTGAAACATTTTTGTGTCTTATCATGTTTACCAAAATCCAAAAACTGTATTTTCTAAAACTTGGATTTTTGAATAGAAAATACATTTTGTCCAAAACTCATCTAATTACAAAAACATGATATTAAACAACATTTAGGCATGATGTATATGGATATAATCCTATATACATGAAACATATATATATCATAGTTTTTGTCTTTAATTCCAAAAATAAGTTTTGTTAAAACACAAAATCTAAAACACATGAATAGGTATATCAAGGTAAGTTTGTCTAAGAGTTGAAGCATGCATGTATATAGAACAAATCTAATATACACTAAACCATGTAAACTTGTTTTGATATAATATCTATTCATGAAAACCAAGATCGGTTAAACCGAAAACCTAAACATGAAACGTGTGTGTGTGAACTTGAGCATATCATACTATTCTAATCTTTATAATTTGGATTAAACACAAAACTAAACTAGGTACCGATGATTTCTTGTAAAGCGCAATCTCCAAGCCGACTCGATCAAAACTTTTTGATCCACCGAGCAAGTGCTATATATGATCTTTGACGCTCGGGCTCTTGAATCAACATGTGAAAGCTTCCAAATCATCTTGTTGAAGCTAATCACCAACTAATAACTTGATTAATGATCTGAAACTAAATAACACAAGATTATTAGTACACATAACTACATGAGTTAATCATCATCAAAACTAGAGTGGAAGGCCTTTGGGCCAACAATCCACTTTCCTAAAATCTAGTACATGGTCACAGGGTATAAAGGCTTCACAACTTCTGAATTCATTTTAAATATGTTTATATCTAGATAACTTCTATTTATTTTTAAATTATTAAGGTTTGGAATGCAAAGGTCATATATACTCATACGCAACAGATGTCAAGCTTTAAATGTAGTATCAGGGATTAAATCCACTGTATTATGTCTCTGTTCGGAAGGTAGGAGTGTACTAATATTCAGAGAGAGAGGGTTTAGAATCAACCTTCGATGCTCTGATGTGATGCTCAAAAACTCCAAAATATATTCACAATTTTTCTTTACTCCTTCCGAATCACCGTCGTAGCATAAGCTATTACGGGTTGATCCTCAGGGAGAGCGTGCGATAGAAGCATTCACGGTTTCGAAATTGAGTTTTGAAGAAAGAAAACAAAAGTTCTTCTATGTTCAAGAAAAACAAAATGACATGGAAAAGAGAGGAAAAATTCTTTGTGGATTTTGTTGCATAAAAAGGAAAAGGATGAAAGGAAAGTGAAATGAACTTGGAAAACTTTAGGTAGCTTGGAAAGAAAACTTTGAGAAGGGAAACTTTGAAAAGACTTTAGAGAGAAAAAATCATGACTAGCTAACTCTTCTAATTTACTAACTTACTAATCTCATAGGGTGAAGCATGCCTCATGTTGATTCATCGGCAAAGGTTTGCCTTTCTTGTTTGGTCAAAATATTTTCCCATGTAGAGGATGAGTGATCTTCTCGGCTTGTCTTGTAGCCTCATTGATTCATCAGCTCCCGAGATAGATTTTCAATGGTGGAATCAAGGAGTGTCACTCAAGGGAATGCTAAGGAAGAAGATACAAGATTCATTAGTCATTCAAAGCCATACTCGAACTAGCATTGAAGTAAGAAAATTGTACTACAAATAGCATAGTTAGGTGCTCCATCTCCATGTTCCATCAAGGCACTTGTTCTAAAGACAAGGCTCTAAATGAGGCTCACATGAATCATATGGAATGAAAACAAGCATTTGCCAAGAATTAAAGTAACTCATCTTCATTGGGGATAATAGAGACTTGAAATTACAAGACTACAATAAAGCATCCAATGAATCACATGAATTAACAATCACCCAAGAGTTAGAAGTTAATAAAGTTAGTGGTTAGCTAGTCATGCTAGAGAGTTAGCTAGATATTGAAATGAAAAGCACACAACAAATTCATTGTAGAAGAAGATGCAATGGTAATCAAAGTTTGAAGAAAATAAAGCACAAGAAAGTAAAGCACTAGAACAAGTAAAGATGAGAAGAAAGATGGATCAATCCTTGCATTCAAGTTGTCACCATTTCAATTACAAGATCTCACTCTCTCTCTCTCTCTCTCTCTCTCTCT